>QLOY01001269.1:0-24756 GCA_003313965.1 Megacollybia marginata
GTATCCATTTGTTTCTATTGTTATCACCGTCAGCTCGCGTCACTGCGTTAGAAATCGGCGTTAAATCATCCAAATCTCGTTCAAATCACTTCAGGTAGGTCAATTTCACCCAGCTTCATGCATTCATTCAATCATATCAATCAAGCCGTGTATGCAGCTCATTCATTGATTCAGCAACACACTGTACATATTCTTGCCTAAGTTATGCAACGCCCACCTCCACCCACCGCTTCCAAGCGTACACACAAACGATTTGAGAACCGAACCCAGGCTCATTTGGCAGAAGATCATCTTGCTGCTTTTTTGCAAGCTCAAGGACAGCACGTACCTGATACACTCAAAAGGAAACGAGTAGAATAGGAGGCAGACCCGTCTTCCTCCAAACGAGCTCACATCAAAGAACCTCCCAGTCTGCAGCAGAGTCCCTTGTCTCATCCACCTTCGCCACATCCTCCGTCTCGTCCACCTTCTCCGCATCCTCTATCTCATCCACCTTCTCTGCATCCTCCATCTTGTCCACCTTCTCTGCATCCTCTGTCTTGTCCACCTTCTCCGCATCCGCCGTCTCGTGCATCGTCTCGTCCACCATCACCTGGTCCAGTACACTATGTACCACCAGAAATCGAAAACCATGGTCTCAATTCTCCAATAGATGAGATCTGTCATAATGCAGAGTTCATTGCACTTCTGTGGAATGCTAGACTGGAGGAAAGTGGTATGTCTGCAGAAGATATAAAACACCTTTGCAACCCTACAGAGACCCTTCCTTGCATAGATGCAGAACTTGTCAATCCATACGAGCCTGCATTTGTTCATTGTCTTCGTGATTTCATATCGTGTGCTGTGGCCTCGGAGAAAGTTTACACCAATATACAGAAATCATATACTGCTCGACATCCAAATGAAAAGTCCTACTCCTTGTTTCAAATCAAGCAACGGCTTGAGCTCCTCACAGGTATTGTGCCTGTCCAAACCGATATGTGTACCGAGGCACATGTTGCATATTGTGGTGTTTTCAGTGATCTCGATGCCTGTCCTGATCCCAACTGTGCACAACCACGCTACGACCCAAAGATCTTTGCAGCCACTGGCATCAAATCACCTAGAATGCAGTTTACAACGATACCTATTGGTCCCATCTTACAAGCATTGTACCACTTGTATGATTCTGCAGAAAAGCTTCAGTATTTTGTCACCCGTCTTGAACAGCTTGCTGAACTTCCTCATATCGAGGTTTATGATGATACATGTTGCGGAAGTGAATTCATCAACCTCTTTCGTGCAGGAGGCATTCGACTCGGTGACATCGTATTACAGCTTTCTCTTGATGGTGCGCAACTATTTCGGGACAAGGAGTCTGACTGCTGGATATACGTCTGGATTCTCCATATGCTGCACCCAGATCTTCGCTACACAAAGAAGTTTGTGATGCCTGGTGGATTCATTCCGGGCAAACCCCAAAATATCGAATCGTTCATTTTCCCTGGGCTATTTCATATCGCCGCCCTTCAGAATGAAGGATTCAAATATTATGATGCCTACCGTAACATTGTGGTCCAGGACTCCCGAATCATTGTCGCCCTCAACACTGCAGATAGTGTAGCAATGGCAACCTGGGCAGGCACAGTCGGTCATAGCAGGAAGCACGGATGCTGTTTATTTTGTTCTCTTCCTGGGCATCGTCGTCCCAATGACGGGCATTATTATCCAGTACTACTCAAGCCACACAACTACACTGTTGCTGGCTCTGACCATAATGACATCACATTCGTCCAACTTCGCCAATTCCAGAAAGACATTCCTACTCGATACCGAGACAACCTGCAGTATCTTTGCAATGCTGCGAATCCTATGCAGTACAATGCATGCCGTCTTGAGACAGGCCTGTGTAGGCCGAGTATTGTCATGGGATTGAAATACGGTCTTGGCGTTCCAAACTTGTTTGCCATGGATATAATGCACCTGGCAGATCTCAACAACCCTGATTTGTGGTTGGGCTTGTGGCGTGGTACAATCAAGTCGTATGGCAACGATTCCCCACAGAATTGGCCCTTCAGAGTATTGGTTGACAAAGTCTGGACTGGTCATGGACAGACCGTTCCGATGTGCGCTAGGTCTATTCCAACATCGTTTGGTCGTACTTCACGAGACCCTGCGCTGAAAATGAACTTGGGATACAAAGCTGTTGAATATTCGACTTACCTGTATGGTCTATGCCCTTCTTTACTCTGACACATTTTGCCACATGATTACTGGCAGAATTACTGTCGATTTGTGGCAGGAATGCGACTCATCCGACCATTCTCAATGCTTTGTACTGATATAGTTGAAGAAGTGGAACACTTGCTATGATTTCTCAGGGACTTTGAACTACTCTACTACCAACGAAACCCAAATCGACTCCACTTCATCCGACAATCAATACATTTATTGTCTCACTTGGGGCCAGAAACTCTCTGTCTTGGTCCTCTGGCTTGCTACTCACAGTATGTACTCAAAAATCTTATTGGTAACATTGGCAAAGAAATCCGCTCATTAGTTCATGCCTATGAAAATCTGGCTCAACGTGGCATCCTTCGTTGCCAAACAAACTGTGTGCAAGCCATGTTTCCTCACATTGTACTTGATGACGAAAAGGCCCTGCCAACTGGTGCGATGGATATTGGTGATGGCTTTGCATTCCTCCGAGTTCGAGATGAAACACCATATACTATGTCTGCAGCAGAAGCCGAATCCCTTCGTATCCATTGGGAGCAATCCGCTTGGCCCAACATTCATTTTGCAAACCAAGGAGTGATACACTGGGGAAGGCTACGTCTCCCAAATGCCCAAACAGTCTGCAGTTCTTACTCTGAAGGCCGTCTAAAGCGAACTGACAAACGAAGAGCCACAATCATCAAGGTATGCCATCTTCTATGTGGTTCACTGCTTCTTATAGTCATGCTAGTTCATATTCAATGGGAAAGTTCAGTTCGGTGAAGTGCGTTACTATCTCAATTTGTCATTTGGCAGCAATAATGGTGGACGATTTCCACTTGCTCTAGTCTCTGTTTTCTCAGACCCCGACTATCAAGTACTTCAGGACTCTTTTGGAACCAGCTATATTTGCCAATACCAGGGCGATACAGCTCTGAAGATGATAGATGTAAAGTCTATTCAGGCTTTGGTAGCGATGATTCCTGATTATCATGTTACTGAGGATGGCGCTATTATTACACCAGAGGATACATATTTTCTGATGGAAAAGTTGACTTTACCTATAACTCAGAGGTTTCACTTGGAGGAGGATGAAGAAGACGATGAAGAATAGATGTCTGTATTAGGATGTGACAATGTGACATGTAACAGTGGCATGCTTGACGCGTACCTCCACTATACTTTGGCTGTCTTCGTAATTCTCCTTGCCATCTTGGCCAGGAGTTCCATTTCTTTTTTCTTCTTTATGAACTCTATATATATGACAGATTTTGACATTGGACAAGGTGCTGAGCTCAATAGCCTGGCGGCAGCAGCTATGGCAAGAGAAGACTCTGGGATTGAATTCGCACCTGTATGTACTATGTCTACTGTCTCTTTTACCACTCTCAGACCCTTTTTAGCAGTTTGCTTCAGGTCCTATGCGCCAAAATTCTGACAATGCATTTGTAAGCCTAGTTTTCCTCTTATATTACAATATAACCTTTCTAGCTCGATCGTTTGGGATTTGCAAACCACCAGGAACTTGTAACTAGTGGAAATCAGCTTTACCTTGGACTTCTTCACGAACAAAAGGCAAGTCAAGAAAAACTAGCACAGGCATATGACAAAATTCGTCGTCTTGAAATTGAGCAAGAAAAAACGAAGTATACTCTTTTATTCTTGTTTTCTGCTTCTAATTTTTGATAGGTCCCTTTGGGACGATCTTATGTCTAGGATCTCTACCATAATGTCGTCTGCAGGTGGATCTTCTGCTCATCTGTTGATTAACAGACGATCTCAGCAACCCGCGCTACAACAAGTCGACTACCCTAACGTCCAGTATTGGCATGAATCACAGTACACCAAAATCAAGAAGGACACTTCAGGCAACACTCTTGTAGGTCACACATGCAGAGTCCGCGGCCACCCAAGGAGATCAGACGATGATGAAACAGGAGTAGCTGAATCCTATCCTTGGCTTGAAGATGCAGACGGACAGCCAATGTCTCAGAAGAGACTAGAAGAGGCAAGCAGGGTGCTATACCGAGCTCTCAATGCCCTTAGCAAGGCTGGAATGGCACCCGATTCATGGAAAAAGGCTTCGAGTGATGCATATGACTATGTTCATTCAGAATTGGGTGATTTGATTGAGTTCTGATTATGTTCCAATAACTGGAAGGGTGAGCGATGGGTCACGAAGCGATACTCATCTTGGAGTGGTAGGCCACTAACAGAGAAGAGGCAGAGACGGTCAATGTCTCGGTCAATGTCTGTAATTCCTAAAGAGGAGTATGCCATTATTGATGGTAATTTCAAAGTTCCTGTCCTGCCTGTATGTTTTTTTTTTTTTTAAAAAAGTAACTTATCAAAATCAGATTACCGAACCTCGTACACCCCGCTTAGATTCTTCTGGTACACCCCAAACAGATTCCTTCAGTACACCCCAATCAGGCCTTCCCACCACGCCACTGTCTAGTTCTGACACAGGATCACAGTTGCAGACACCCGCATCCAAATCATTCTCGCTGCCCAGTGTGGACCCGTTGCTGCTGAAATCGCAGACGCCCGCATCCGTATCGTTTTCTCCACCTAGTGTGGACCCGCTGCCACTTGAATCGCAGACGCCCGCATCCGAATCATTTTTGCTGCCCAGTGTGGACCCACTGCCATTTGAATCGCAGACGCCCACATCCAAATCATTTTTGCTGCCCAGTGTGGACCTGCTGCCACTTGAATCGCAGACGCCCACATCCAAATCATTTTTGCTGCCCAGTGTGGACCCGCTGCCACTTGAATCGCAGACGCCCACATCCAAATCATTTTTGCTGCCCAGTGTGGACCCGCTCCCACTTGAATCGCAAATGCCTGCATCCAAATCATTTTTGCTGCCCAGTGCGGACCCGTTGCTGCTGGAATCGCAGACGCCCGCATCCGAATCATTTTCTCCACCTAGTGTGCTGGAATCACAGACACCTGCATCCGAATCATTTTTGCTGCCCAGTGCGGATCTGTTGTCTCAAGATGTAAACGATAATTCCGACACTCGTCCATATCGATCTCTGTTTCATAACCCTCTTGATGATTTTTCATCTTTTCCAGATTTCTCTTGCAGACCGTTTGACAAGGCCGATTCTGCAGATGTGGCAACTAGCTCTCAGTTGCATTCATTGTCTCCTCAAGCTGTTCAATCTGTACAAGAGCAGTCTTGTATGCCTCTAGTATGTTTTCTACTAACACTTGTTGGGTATTAACTTTGCTTAGGTTCAAGTCAAACTTCCTAACAACCTGGCTCAATCAAGTTCGACCACTCAGTCTCTTACTACCAGAGTAGACGCTCTGACAGTCAGGACACCATTCTATCACTCAGTAGGTTTCTCAAACTGACTGATAGCTATATGGATAATATTCGGCCTCAGGACCCTAAGAAACGGAAAGCTGCAGCTATCGATCCTTTGTAAGTCTAACTGTGTGTTCATAGTAACATTGTCTGACACCATTGTGTTCTAGGGATGCAGGAGACCTTTTTGCACATCTCGATAGTGAAGTAGAGAACCAGCATCCGTCTGACAATCTTCCTTGTCTTCCGCCAGTCCCGCTGTCTCCAACTACCTCTGCCGTCAACAAATCGGTTGCTAAACAGCCTCTCAGCCATTCCGCCATGAAGAAGACACGGAAATTGTGCTCAACACGTGAGCTTGTTGACAAAGATGCTGCCACTGAGCGGTAGGTGGTTTGTGTCATGGTGTGGTCTGCAGGCTGATTTTTGCATCACAGTGGCAAGGCAATCAAAGCTTATATTGCACAACAGAACACACTTGGCCAGAAAGCAATTGAGGCCGATTTTGAAGTGTTTTTTTCACAGGCGGACAAGGAAAAACGAGCAGCGTGGAAGGAAGAAGCTCATATTGCAGTCAATGAGGTAAGCTCTAGATCTTTATGGTATTTGGAACAGGTCTCTGACCTTGCATGCAGCGACAGGCACGTAATCGAAACCGCAAGAAGCAGCGGACAGATACAGAGACACAGGGGCAGGGGGCAGGAGGAGACCAGGGAGCACCAGCCTGAGCAGTCTGAGAATCAGCTCATCTATTACTGTCGTTTTGGGTAGAATTGCATTCACCAGATTCTGTGAATTGTAGCCTATACAATAGAATCTTTTTCTATACATTTCGTATTCAAATGGATAGACTGAAAATGAAGATATTAGTTTTTAAAAGATGTTCAATCTATAAATTGGACAAATTTACATTTTCTTAGATACCCTGTACAGAAATCTACTGTAATATACGGACTTTTCTCTGGGATTGACAATTTGACCACGATTCTGACAATGATTTTGATCCGATTCTGGAATGATTTTGATGTCAGAATCGTGTGAGAATCGGCCTCGACTCTGACCGTCAGGCTTTGATTTCGTGAATGTTTGTGCTCGATTCCACTGGTTTCCTCTTCATCTGTGCTGCTATCCTGTTTGGCAAGCACAACAGGCAGCTCCTTCTTTGCTCCCTTCTTAACCTTAGTATCTGCCTTAGCTTCTTTGGTTGGAACCTTTGAAGCCTTGAAAGTATGTTTTCTCAGCTTTTCCATCTATTTTCTCTTTTGAGTAGGATTTCAGCCAGAGGGAGGCTCAGGGAGGAACACTACCAATTTCAGCTGTGTATTTTACTGCTATTTTACGATGTCTGAGGGACTGTACAGTTTACATAAGAGCAAACCAACACAGTGACCTACAGTGACAGCCATGGGAAAGGCAGAATCGTCTTCAAGAATCGTGTTTGAGAATCGTGACAGAATCGTCGAAGCGGCTCTGGAGGCGTTTCGACGATTCTGACGATTCTGGGCGATTCTGATGCCGTCCAGAATCGGATCAGAATCGCTGTCAGAATCGTTGACGAATCGTCGACTCTGACCGCTGCTAATGAAGGTGTGGAGCATTAGGGCACCACTCCTGAACGTATCTCTGTATACCCAAGACTCTGAACCTTCTTGCTGCTACGACACAGTGAACCTCATGTTATAACCATGCGTTGAATAGACCTACCTTTCGAAGCTCTGCATTGACAGGAACACCTTCCAATCTTTAGTCTAAATTGGCACTTGTAGGATTATCCATCTATCCTCCTGCTTGATGTGAGCTCAGTATCGGGTGGTCAGCGTTGTTCCGAGTCCTTACTTTAGTAAGGCTCGGTCTTTCACCCTTGGGTTTTTAAGACCGGTTCCTGACTTTCCTTATTTAGTTCGACTTCGACTTCTATTTGATGCTTCGCGACGTCAACGTCATGTCGGAAATTTCCGAAAATCCTAATAAGGCATTATGAGCCGTTATAAGGCCATAAGGTGCCAGACCTCGCATAAGGCCTTATTACGGAGAGAACATATTGTAAGATTTGGCCCTTACCTATAACAATAGCACCTGCTTATAAGATTAGGCATCATAATAAATAAAAGAAATTCCTATACCTGTAATTACAGGCCTCTGCTTGGTTTGAACCACTAGTATTACACAACATTGATTATATAATAATACCAGGTTCCAAACCACTGAGCTACATGGGATTTAATAGGCCTGGAGGCATTAGTCCATATAATACCCTCCTCACCTTATCCACACAGAAACCTTGCATTTTGGCTAATGAAATGAACACAGGGAACATACCTATTTGAATTTGGCCTATCTGAATCAGGGAGCATGGGAGGTTAGAAGTAAGCTGCGATGTGACATCACCAGTACATCATTATGTCTAGAAGACTCATCTCAAATATGGCTGGTTAGCTCAGTTGGTTAGAGCATGGGTCTAATGATATAATATTGCCCAAGGTCGAGGGTTCGACCCCTTTGCGGGCCATTCATTTTTTGAAGCACTGCATACATACATACAGACTCATGAGCAATTGTAAGCCGTCATCAGGCTGATCAGCGCTGTTATAAGCCATTGCAAAGCCGGTCGGCATTATACAACACTATATAATTATAGAAATGCCTTGTAAGCTGGCTTACAAGGCAATATAAGTTGATCGGCCTTATAAGGCTGATCCGAATTTTCCGACACACGTCAAGCCTGCTACATCACGTCATTGATGGGATAGCCAATTAAGCCGGCTTAATAACTGTTGAGCACTCCTTCTTCGCTTGACAGAACAGAATAATGAAACCTTCATGTGACCTTTCCCTATCACTCTCGACCGAACCGAAATTGATAGGAGGCTTGCCTTTGTTATTCCGCATTTCCCATTTAGGAACACGTGTGTCCGCCATCACTGACATCATTTATTCATCATCCTTCATGACTCATGTGAGGGCTGTGCTATGCCGTCCTTCACATCATCGGTCCGATCTTTTTTTGGCACCAAATAACCGTTGACAGTCGCAAAGCCTTCTCCTAACTTACAAACCGTCACTGATTCCATTCCCATACTTGACCGCCACTTGTACGTGTCGTTTCCATCCCCATTGCATCTGTTGATGAGTGAATGCTCCATGCTCCACCATCCCCCGTACTGCACGTGACCACCTCCTGCCAACGTCGCCTCTGTAGTATATTAGTCAGTTCCTTAAAATTATGGTATATTCAACAGAGAAATGGCTCTTCCCAAGTTTCAGACAAAGTCTTCTTGGAGGTAAAAGCCTGAACAGAGTCTCCAGCTTTGTCACTAGCGGTGCCGATTCCTGAAGAATGGGTTCTCAAAGGTACTGCAGCAGACCCAGTTGTCACGGAGTCGACTTATCAAAAGAATCCATCAGAAGAAGACAAAGAGCAATGCAACCGGAACAGTTCAATAGACAGCACAGAGACAGATAGACACTTCGTAGACTACACATGCAATGTCATGCATGGAAGGAAAAGCTGCCTCCCTTTCGTGTTCTCGTTCACTCGCCTTCTAAACATAGCTCTGTCCTTTCTGGCATATACAATGTAACTACCCTCTTTCCCGCACAAGAGAACACTGAGGAACAAAAATCAATAACTATAACAGTTTTTCGTCACTACCAAGTCGCTACTCCCAATTCCTCCTTCTGCACACAGCTTTAAATGTTGTCTGCCAGGCATTGCACTTTCTCCCGAGAAACAATATTTGGGTCGCTTCAATGATGACCTTGTAGAGGCTCACCTTGGAAGGAATCTGAAGGATGTCAGAATAGTGTCTGGCCAGCAAAAGTATGTTCACGTGACCTGTCCGGATTGCTTGCTAAGCCCAAAACACAACCAAGTCAACATTCATTTTAGAGCTTCGGCTGCCTTTTGAATAGTATATGGACATTGAACTATACATAATAAGAGGGAATATGAACAGAAATACCCGAATTGTCATCAATACAAACAATCTAAGTGTTCCTACTCTATCCAGCCCTCTGGGTCGTGTTCTAAGCCTCTATCTTGACCCTGAATGAAGAGTGAATCCAATAATGGTCTTTGAGTTCCTGGTGTCATCCTTGTCCCACGAACCCCATGTCATTCCCCGTCTTCTTCTGCTCTGTGTGTGATGCTGTAGATCTGATGTAAAGAATGCCCTTGACCCAAGAGTGTTGTTTGAGGTCGCTTATCCATTTATGATTGTTGATGGCTACCTGAGAGTGAATGAATCTGACAGTGTCAGTCAGATCAGCAATCAAATTCTCTGCAAGCTCATGGTCAAGGTCAATCTGTGAAGTGGATTCAATCACTGTAAGAAATAAAGTTGTATGTATACATACTTGATGTTTATCACTACCATATCCAACAGGGGAAGAGCTGTGCATAGGGGATGTAGAAAGAGAAGAGGTGGGGATCAAGTTGACAGCTGCTGAACTGGGATGTGGCTGTGCAACATCGCGTCTCTCACCTTTGTCAGTCACTGGACATGTTCTTTTCCCAAGCAGTGACATATTATCCTCTCTTAGAGTCTTCCACCCACCCCCACCATGCAATAGCTCTTTGTCTCTGGTCCAAATACAATCATCCCCATTGTTTACATCATCACTACATGCAGCTGCGCTCGGAAATGGCAATCGATCAATGTTTTGAAGATGGCTGACTAAATTGGGGTGCCAATAGAATGGTTTGACACAATGACGATGCAGCTGGGTCCAGAACTTAATTGGGAAAGCAGGTACTGCATGAACAAGATGTTTGCATAGAAGGAAGGGATCATACTTCTGTTGTCTGCAGCTGCAATATGTCAGTTTTATACATACTTGCTGATTTGTCGACTTTGATTCAGCTTCCAGCCAGCCTTGAAGTACTTTGGTGATTGGTCAGAGGTTTTGAGTGCCCAAGTTGATATTCCTCATCAAGCCATTCGGACCTCACCAAGTGTTCCGGAACCACCTTGTAGATCAATATCCACACCAGCTGGTCAAGCCTAGGATACAGTAGGTGGTGAAGATGATTGTGCTTGAGACACTGTCAAAAGTTTTCAGCATTCAGTGTTGTTCAGGTCCGAGTAAGGTGCTTTTCTGAAGTTGAACATGCCCAGAGTTTCCACCTCTCAGGTGAGTACCAATTCCACCACAGATACCCCCATACCTCTCTAAGCCCACATGTCTTGCAGAAGTGATACATCTCAAAGACAGCATTGCAGCGGATTTGCAGAGCAGTATGTGTTCCATCATGTTCAGGAAGAAGGGGATGCTGACAGAAATGCTTTGTAAACAGATGCTTTATCTGTTTCCAATGCACTGCAGGGCAGAAGACATAACTCGGATCATTGGAAAGTGTTTCCCCTTCTTTGAACATCCACTCTGGATCATCAGCCTCAACTTCCGGTTCATCGTTGTCTCCTTCATCCTCTTGATCCTCAGAATCAGAACCATCACCAACATCATCACCAACATCAGCACCATTGTCTAGTGTGCCCTCTTTGGCCTTTTTACTGCTCGAAGTATTTGATGGAAGAGTAGGAAAAAAAATGTTGATGGTGCAGTTCATATTGGTTCGGATCATCGGATGTAAGAGCCTAAGAGCCGGATACCAAATTAGGGAGCTGCACACGGGCCTCCAGTCAAACATCGGAATTAGGATTGCATTTCAAGCAGCAAAGTACCGTATTTGAACTCGTGTCTGTACATTCACTGATGTACCACACTCATAAATTGATTCTGAGGTGATCCTGATTTTTTTATGCAGTTGTTTCTATTTTAGTCCATTCTTGCCTGCATAGGATGGAGTGATTGATGAGACCCTGTGGACTCACCCAGAAATTACTAGCCTTAGATACCAGGGATGCACAAAAAGGTCTACTCAATGATTTTTTTCATCTACTCAGGTTATCAATATGTGCAAAAATGGAAAATTGTGAAATGGCCTTATTTTCAGATGCAACGGTACATACAACTCTGAGAGTCTCTCACTGACACCTATAAGACACTCTGTCATTGGTGAGACACATTCAAGGCACTAACTTGATAGATGTAAAGAATCGAGGATGACTTGGGTAAAGGTTTGGTAAAGGTTCAGAGTCGAGTCTAACTGTGAGTCGGAAGATTGATGACTTGATCCTTGAATAGTAGCATAGACTGTTGTTTATGATTTCGGAGCTGCCATAATACTATACAGTACTGCAGACTGATCATCCCTCTCAGGACTTCTGTCAAAACTTTGCAATTCAACCTTGCCAGTTTAACCACCTGCATCATAGCATCCCTATCTCACCATGGAGACAGCCAAATGCATCGCATTTGTATGTGTTATTCTGTCCATTGAGGTCAGTGTTATGCCCTAGAAGATTTGTACAATGAATACTGAAATAAGCGCCCTCACTTGAGTACAATGACAGAGAGGCGGGGGGTCAACATTGATGGTGAGGCAGACTATCTCTGAGTACCCATACCTGATACTTACTGTGAAAGGGAGGAGTTGCATTGGAGGAAGTATTCAGTGGCCATAGCAGTAGGAAAGCTCTCTCTGAAAAGTGAAAGCTGGTGAAGGACAAGAAGGAACTCACAGTCAGGGACATGTAACCAGTTATTCTATGTCTGTAGGGGTCTGTGGAATATGTTCCAGTTGTACCAGATTGAATGTGTACCTAGATACAAGTGGCATGATATTTTACAGCCTTTGTGTAGTTAGAAAATGCTGTGAGTCCATGAGATAGTCATTACTAGATCCACAGACTATGACGACTTGGAACTGAAGCCTGAGGTATGGCATGATACAGTACATTCAACTCCAGACCCAGAGGGGTTTGAGCATATATGCCTTCTGGAGGCAAAGTGTTGGGAAATAGGTGATAACTTTGTGATTTCATCCAAGTAGACTAGATGATAAGACAATTTAAACAGGTCCTCAGGCCAGGCTAGTCAGATGTATTCAATACAATTAATACAGCCTGAGTATTGATCCTTGGAGCTCCTGCCTGTGGTGCACTGTTGTTACATACCATACAGCAGAGTTGTGGCCTGGAATCTCATCATTACCCAGCACTGAAATCATGTTAGGCCTTGCATCTCAGCAGAGGCCATAAATTCCCAACTAAGTTGGAGTGTTTGCATGATGCAGGCTGACTACTCAGTGTGTAACCTGCCAGCCAGTGGTAGGCTGCAAGTTCAAATTCAATCTAATCCTTGATTGCATTGGCAACATGAGAACTGTACATATTCATCTCACTGTTATTAAGATAGTTATGCAGAAGAGTCTTTTACCTTTGTGGTTCTGATAATCATGAATCATGAGCGTGTACTGAATGATTGTCAATTGTCTTACATCTGTTGCTTTGTAGCATGGCTGAGCCAGTGTATGAAGATATAGTCTCTCCACTTTTGATCATGATGTTCAAGTCATAATAGAGTTTAACTCACTTTGGCATGTTTTTTCTCTAGAACAGTGATCTAGCTCAACAGGTTCAGATTTTTATGCAATGCTAAAATTTTCACAGACAGTGTTCTGACATGTTAATTTAGTGATGTTACGGCCCGGCTCGGCCTACAAGCTGCAGCTCCCGGCTGGCTTGGAACGGCTCAGGCTCACCAGAATTGAAGCCTGAGCCTCAAGCTACGGCTCAAGCTGGCTTAGGCTCGGCCTAGGCTCAAGCCGCGGCTTGTACTTGTGTAAACAAATATATAAATAGTTACAGTGGAATTTTTTAATGCCGAACAGAGTGCAAATTAGATAAGCAGCATTCGCAGGAGAAACAAACAGCTCCTTGCCTTCAGAAAAGCATCCTAGGGAAGTCTAGGGAGGAAGTGTTCGACGGGTGCGGAATGTTGATATGTGATGGTTCCTTGACGTGAGAGACCCCAGGTAATGCGACGTGACGCAACGAAGTTCCGCTTGTGTTTGTGGGCCTCTCAACCTCTCAGACTCGGAGGAGTTGAAATGTATTCAATATAGATCAATAGCATGTCGAATAATGTTCACCCTATTTCAATGAGCAAATAAGGCAAAATGACCCATATACACAACATATACATCTGATTTACATGCTAAGAATGTGTTTTGAATACTGCTGTACAGTGTCTGGTGACGTCTAAATAAGCTGCTTATGAGCCCTTTTCGGTAGTGTAAGGCCACAGCTCAGGCCACGGCCCACGGCTTGGCAAAATTGAAACCTGAGCCGTGAGCCTTGCAAGGCCGTGTTTTAGGCTCGGCTAGGCCTGGCTTGAACAGGCTCAGCTCGGCCGGCTCAGCGGCTTAAGCCGAGCCGTTAACATCACTACATGTTATGCCCATCTGAGGTTTGACTGCTAGATTTATCAATTACAAGTCTCTTGATACTTGGCCAAGGTTTTTTATGGGACTCGGAATTGCTGCCCGTCTAGGGACGGCCCACTAGAGTGATGGGCCTTCGACACTTGATGCATTACTTGTCGTATTGTCCATTATATACACGTATTAGCTACTGATAGAACAGTGGGCAATCACATTAATCACATCCGAAGTGGTTTTCTGTTTGTCATTCGGTCTAATCACAGTCCTTGGAGCTTTCGGTGCTTCTTGATTAACATCTGCCGCTCTGTGACTCGTCTGTCCGTTACCCATTTGCTAAAAACATCTCGACAGTCATTTCTGAAATGTAATCGGCCCACTAGGTTGTGTCATGAGAGTTCCACTAATGTTACTCCGACTCGCCGCTGATCCCTGAACTTGATCAGCTGTTCATGCCAGTCTACTGGAACGCCCCGTTTTTTCAGTCCGGGGTATATAGACTCCCGTTGCCGCCTTGACGCGTCTAATATCTTCTCAAGCTCGGCACGCGTGGCATCTTGCATGGCTGCGGAATCTAGAATCTTCGGTATTTAAAAACTGTACAGTATCTCACAAGGTACCAGATATGTCTATCTTGACTCCTCGCATCGGCTGGTTAGCCATTGTTTCTTCAGCTATTGTTGGTCCATTCATTGTGTTTTTATATGCATTGATAAACATCTCCAAAGCTCACACATGTAATTTATAACCGACTTGAACCTCGTAAACTAAGCGCCCATGCGCTCTTCCTCGTTGGAGGACCTGCTGTTCTGACAGTCATTCTCTATCCTCTATACTCCTCCATTGCTAGGGCTATTGCTGATGTTTACTCCACATTCATCTTCGTCTTACTCTCTTCCGTCACATTGTACCGACTTTCGCCTTTTCATCCACTGGCCAAGTTTCCGGGTCCAACCATCAACAAGATCACAGGCTTCACAATGGCAATGGTTGCTCGGACTCGTCGAAGACACATATACCTCAAGGATCTTCATGAAAAGTATGGCCCGTTCGTGAGAATAGGTGGGCTTCTTGTAGTCTTGTTCGAATCTTTAGATACTAAACTAATCTGTTAGGCCCTAATTTCATTTCAATCGCAGATGTCGACGCGATCCAACCAGTCCTTGGCTCCAAAGGGATGCCTCGCGGTGAACGTAAGCACTTCCTTGAAGAGAGTGCTATTATTCATTCTCAATATTAGCCCATCGCATGTTCCAATTCGACAAGAGTGAGAGCAATTTGACGACTGAGACAGACCCTGTCAAACACGCCGAGTTCCGCAAGACATGGCACCGCGGGTTCACTCCTACAGCTATTAAAGGCTACGATGAAATCATGCACAAACGGCTTGGACAGTTAGTGGATAAAGTCGGGCAACAGGACGGTGTTCTAGATTTTGGGAAGTGGGTCAGCTACTACAAGTAAGCAATCAGGTTTTTGAGTCTCTCAGATATCAATCTTTGAACCCAGGTTCGATTTGATGGGAGATCTTGCGTATGTACGCTCTATATAAAGACTCCATTTTTTACTTCGTCTTCTAGCTTTGGGGGAGGGTTCGAGATGATGAAAGCTGGTGGTGATCAAGATGGATTATGGACTCTTTTGCTTGATGGCTTGCAGTAAGTGTTTGTCTCGTTGACGATTCACCTCAGCTAATTCCTCAAGAACTGGTGCTCCATTCCAACACATTCCCTGGATAGGCAGATTTCTAACAATCCTGCCTCTTGGCGAGGAAGTCATGCGCTTCCGCCGTTTTTCTGAAGAGAGGGTCGATATACGTCTCCGTAATGGCTCCACAACTCACGATTTATTTCATCATTTCGTGAGTGACTCGTGTTTTCTTACTTCAGGGTAATGACTTTGGAGCTGTAGTCGGAGGAAGATCGATCAGTCAGAGAACCCCCCTCTTTGAGACGACTCACCCTTGATAGCGAGCTTGCGATAGTAGCTGCTTCGGATACAACATCATCAACAATCACGGGCGTGTTTTATCATCTCCTACGCCATCCTGAAGCGTTCGAACGTCTGCGGAAAGAGCTAGAGAACGCTTTCGATCGGGATGAGGATATTCACGATCCAGTTAAATTGGCGGATTTGCCTTATCTGAATGCGTGCATGTACGTGCTGCGGATTGCGGATACTTCCTTGATTGATTGATACGTATCACTTACAGAAACGAGACACTCCGTCTTATGCCAGCACTCCCTTCAATGCTTGTAAGATGGTCCCAAGTAGAAGCTATCATTTCCGGAAGGTGGTGTCTTTCTCATGATTCTTTTCCACAATCTCAATAATACAGAATCATACCTCCGAACACGGGCGTTTGCATCCCTGTTTATGCCCTTTCTCGCGATTCACGTTATTTCTCCCCGTCTCCAGATGCCTTCTGGCCTGATCGTTGGTTGAATTCCGACTCGAACGACATGAACACTGAAAAGTCAGATATCACAGTTCCTTTCACTCACAATCTTTCTGCATTCATTCCCTTCAGCTTCGGGCCTGCAAACTGTATTGGAAAACAGCTCGCATATCGCGAGATGCGTCTCGTGATTGCGACTTTGGTGAAGAAATATGATATTCGGTTTGCAGGTGGCTATGAGCCTGATAGATACCTCAGTCAGTTGAAAGATGACACAGTACTCACGAAGGGGGAGTTGCCTGTGATAATTACAAAGAGACAGTGAAAGCGATCCAACTCTGTTTATTAACCAAATTTGACTCTTGAATAAGATTCAGTCACCCAAAGGGTTCCGATTTGAGTGGTTTTGATCTTGAAGAAGTGATGAAGACGGTGAGTCGCAATTGAGATATACATTGGCCAGGCTAGTCCAACAAGATCGAGGTCAAAACTTTGATATATATGCTCTGATGCATGGATTGTGAGCTGGAAACCATTGTAAGTCTCAGCTCTGACTCTGATCAGATAGGAAGTGCTGTTGGATATGACACCACTGAATGGAACCATGTGTTCAAAAGACAGACTATATTGGATACACTTATTGATTCCATGGGCAGAGGGTCATCAGCCAAATCAAAAAAATGCCTAGAAACATGGTCAAACATGATTCTGTTCAACATATGGCAAAAATACATAGATCAGTCTCAGCAGCAAGAACAAAGCATTTTTGATCAAATTCATTGCACAGTTCTGTGGATATATATATAAATTCTGTCATAAGACCCCGGATGATATCTGGCTGACTAGTTCCCAGATTACCAATGAATCAGTGGTTTGAGAACTAGTTGGCCAATTCTCATTCAGATGTTTATCCCTCTTAATGACAAAAGCTACATATATCTCCACCAAACTGTGCAATGGACTTGCTCAAAAGTGCCTCATTCTTGCTGTAGAGACTGATCTATGGATCTTTGCCATATATAGAGCACATGTGATGTTTGTTGAATTTGTATGACTTCTACCTTACCAGTGGGTGTTTAAGGTCTGAAACCATCTTTAAACTTTGCTTCTCATAAGCCCTGATATTCTAAAAAGCTATATAAGATTCCTATTTTACTTGATAATTTTGAATGTATGTGTCAGCGCCAGAATGGAAAGTCAGCTTGTCTTGCCTATCCCCACTGTACTTGGAGTTTGCATCACAATAAACAGCTGCATGCAATGTATCTGCTTTGCAGCTAGTTCACCCATGTCAAAGCCTTCAGGCTTGATTATGCATTTCATCCTGCAGTTAAGCTATCTTAACTATGACATGATAAGTTGCTTCCAAGTTGAGATTAATGTGAGGATAGAGAGTCAAACACCAACTGTCTTGTTGATTTTGAAGGAAGAAAGGAAGTACATATATACACAGCATAGTCTTGACTGCAGGTTTCTTCTGGTCATGTATCAAAGTCCCTCATGAACCCTTCTCAAAGACATATAAGTAGAGAGAGGCATGTGCTTCACTGCATTGACCCAAATACTTTGCTGATTCATGATATTGCCCCTTTGATCTATAGTAGACAAAAATCCTCAAGGACATCAAGATCCTTTCCAGCAAAGGATGCCAACTTACCAACTCAGTGGGCAAGGGGATCCTATCCTGGATACAATCAGTGTTGGACATGACATTCCCCTCCTGCCTTATATGGTATTTTTACATGTGTCTATGTTGAATATATTGACTAAATTTAGTTATTCTTGTTTGTCCAATTCCTGTGCTTTTTAGAAGGACCACAAGCTGAGCAGACCCATTTTGAAAAAGTGTGAGTATCAAATCCAGCAGTCAGCATAGAATTTCAGTTGAAGAAGAAGAATATTTGAGCAATCATGTCTCACAACCCAGTCCAGAACATTGTATTGTGCCTAGAGCTCCTTTGTTAAACTTAATACATCTGTGCTCTAGGGCTCCTCAAATGCCAAGCACAGTCATGGCAAAAAATGACGCAACAACATATTTTGGACATTCACACGGTTAGAATTGATCAGGACAAGTTGTAGACATATTTAGTACATTTTAGAGTTTCTGTGCACTTGAACTATTTCCATATATGATAATTACTGTGAGATCCATGATTGTTGATCTGGGTAACATTTCAGCTTTATGGGAAACAGTGCTGGGCACCTATGACCTTCTCTGTCAAGCAGCATAATCTGACAATAATTTTGGTCTTGTCCAGGTGGAGGAAGTTATGGTCAAGGCTTTTGGTGCATATGGGTCTCCAGAAAGAGAAAGCAAACATCAGGAAAAATTTGGGAAAAAGTGACTAAGGCCCTAGTGTCCCTAGTGTCCTGGGACATCCCAACGCATCCTGAGGTGTCTTAGGATGTCTTAGGGATGTGTCGGGATGTCTTAGGGATGCCTCAGGATGCCTCTAGATGTCCTGAGACACTATGAGGAGACTGGGGACACTGGGGCCTTAGTCACCTTTTTCCTGATGAAGAAGCACTTGAATGGAAACAAGACTGATAGTAAACTGGGAGGAAGCTGTACATGAATTAGATACTACACAAAAAACCTATGGTTGGTAGGGTTTGAAAGTAACAAAAATTCCCATGTTAATCACTGTTAATAACAGCTGTTAAAAAAGGCCCAGAGACCCCTCAAGTAGATAACTAGTAATCAACTCAGCCAATACTTTTACACAGAGCCCTAATAAATGCCAGAGATTGGTCTAATTGACATATGATGTAAATTCCCGCTACCATTAGGTAGTAGGGTCTTATTGAGCCCTAATTTAAGGTTTGGCTTGCGATCAGTATTTTGGATAATTGTATTGCTTACAAATTTACTGCCATGTGGTTTTTGACCATGCTGTGCTGTTGCTGGCTTTTTTACACGTCATCCGGCTCCACATGTGGAGCTATCTGAGTTTATGTATCTGTTTCTAACCCCCCTGCTCTTCCTTTCGCCCCAATGTCTTGTCTGCCTGAAAATCCTGTTTCTGCCTTTTTGGATGGCGCTGCTGTGCCTTTCATTGTTGACAACAGATTGTCCAACTCTTTTTGTCTGCCCCCTTGGTGTAAAGGAACACAATCACTTGTCTCTTGCCATTATGCTGATGGTTTGGTATATTCATCCTTGGTCTCTTTTACTGCCTCAGGCAATGTGCCTTGCCTTGTTCTGGGCTGTGATTGGCTCAACACACGACAAGGTGAGTATTCTTATGGTTTTTTTTTCCATCTGTACCTGATGTTCTTTTCTCAAGTGGCAAAAAGTGTCTCTTCCTCTGTGAGAGTGGCATCCTCTTGGAGTATAATCACTGTTCATCCTGAAACAAATTCTTCTTCATTGTTGGCAGATTCTGCTCTGAACTGTGTTGCCTTTCTGTCTTCTGCCCCTGTCTCTGATGTATGATTTGTGTCTTCTTCTACCATGCTAACTTCCGCCCCTGCATCTGACACACCAGTCGCGTCGTCTTCTGCAAACATTGGTTCTGGTGGTCCAGTTTTTGTCCCTACTGTCAAACACTCGATTAGTGTCCTGTATGATAACATTGTTCGAGCTCGAGGAGTTGGTGCTTGTTCATCCACCTGGATCAATGGGGCAGCCTGTGTCTGTACATGCTGTAAATAAAATTATATAGTATATATGACTGCCCATGTTCCAGTGGTAGCGGGCATTGCCGGTTCTGTCCAGTGCTCGATAGTTATTTCCCTCAGAGGGAGGGACAGAGGGTACCTTGACCCTCTGAAATTTCTACTGTGACCCTGTGTATTTTGGTGCATTGCCAACAGCCCCTTGAGAAGAACTCACCCAAGGGGGTCTCGGCATTGTAATATTACACATGGGGTCGGTTTATCTTTTAAGGTTGACCCTAGGGGGTACCTGCCTACCTTCAGGATCATGTGATTTCCAATTTTGGAAGGTGTCTGACTTCCTACAGCTCCTCAACAGCTTCTACCATATCTACACATTCACTACATTCAATTTTCCTTTCGACACTTTCTAGGATTCCTCCCATGTAAGTTGCAAACCCAGTTGTCTGGTGCAATCTCGAGCGGAGGGTCAAGACAACCTAGATGGTACTGTGAGGTATGTCAGCTTGAATGGAAGGATATCTGAAGACTGACCCAATGTGTTTCACAACCTTCATAGGCCATACACTCGACAGCAACACTTTTGTCAGCCTGCTCCACCTTTGATACCTGCTTCCCACATGTGCATTCATATACAAATGAAGAACACCATTTTTGTCTTGTACTATAGCCGGAAGTACTCACTGCATTGACAGCTGTCAGAACTTGGGATGCCAGTGTGGGCTTTTGATTACTGGTTATGACATCTTCTGTGGGTTGATTTGGCTCAGCAGGGGAAAGTTCATCGACAGAGAATCCTGCTCTGGTTGCATCAACAGAGACAGGCACTGGTGTAGGGTGTTCTGCTTCAGGATTTGGTTCGTTCTCCACTTCTAATTCCCCCATATTGATTTCCTGACTGTCATTGTAGACATCTTCATATGGCAGATGACTGGTGATGTTGTGTTCAACATTGGGCTCGTTTTCATCGAAGTCTGAAACTTCACTCTCCAAGTCTTCATTTGAACGAAGACCTTCATATTCCTCCTCGTCTATATCATCAAGGTCACCCAATATCTGTGCAATGACACCAGATTTACAAGTAATCTCATCAAGCCAGTCAATGAGATCAGGTGTTCTAACAGATCAGAATTACTTTTATACTAATTGATATCACAGGACATACCTTAAACTCATCCAAGCATGATGAGCATCATCAATTTCCACCAGCGGCCGCTGCTTTTTGGTCATCTTCCTTTGACGTGGTACTCTGTCCATATTTTTTTCAGTTCGCTTTTTTCAAAATTTGTTAGCTGATAATAGCGATGGTCAGAATCGACGATTCAGCAACAATTCTGATCCAATTCTGGAACGATTCTGATGTCAGAATCGTGTGAGAATTGTCTTGTACTCTGACCGTCATGATTTACCATACCAATTCTAGCAAGATTATAATGCTCGATTGTCATGCTTAGTCCATACTACAGGTTATAAATGAATCATTTCTCCCTTTTTCACACCATGCCTCCCGTCAAGCAACACCGCCTAGCATGCAGCAAAAAGCTCCTTCGTCTGTATACCAAGGCTCAAAGAGCATACAAACAGCACAGACAGAAGCGGGATGCTCGCTTCCACTGTTTAATTTGACTTTCTCGTGCTGATACCCCTCCGCGTCGCAGCCGTCGCTCCTGGTCAATGTCTAGCCTCTCAAGCTTCAGCTCCAGTTCCAGTTCCAGCTCCGACTCTTCTCTCTTCTCTCACAACTCCATGGACATGGCCAGCTCTGATATCGAGCTTGGTCTATTCGATGACGATGATGGTGATATGGGGATGCCTGGGCTGGAAAATGTGAGTGATGAGGAGGATTCCGAGTCTGAATCAGATGACAGTTGGTCAGCAAGTGGTTCTGGTGACAGTGAGATGTTTGCGGATGATGAAATGATGTGATGAGGATGAGGACGCACCACAAGGCGCTTTTTGGGACCGTTTGAGGAAATGGGTAAAGAATGAGATTGGAGAGATGTATACTCACAGGTATGAGGCTCCCAGAGATAATCTCCCTCGTGGTCCATCCTATCTCCTTCATGTCCTCACTGAGCTCAAAAATCAACAGCCAGACAAGTTCCGTACTGAGCTGCATCTCAACCCATCCACATTCGATGCTCTTGTTGCCAAAATAGCTGATGACCCTATCTTCACCAACAACTCCAACAACGCACAACTTCCAGTCAAAATACAGGTAGCCATTACCCTGTATCGCTTTGGTCATGACGGCAATGCATCCAGGTTGCGTTCAACTGCAAATTGGGCTGGCATTGTGAAGGGTACAGTACACCTTTGTACTAGACATGTTATGACGGCTGTTTTGTGCCCGTCCTTCATGCAGGATGCTGTTTGTATGCTGACTGCAGCAGAGAGGGAAGCGGCGAAGGAATGGGTAGAGCAGCACTCGTGTCCAGCATGGAGAAATGGCTGGTGCATGGTAGATGGAACCATGATAATTCTCACCAATAAACCAACATGGTATGGAAAGAGCTACTTTGACCACAAGGCTCGGTACTCTCTAAATGTGCAAGTAAGTTGTTAGCCTGGAGAGTAGTCGTTTGCTGACCTTCATGTTAGATTGTATCACTCCCAAACTTACAGATCATCAACTTCACATATGGCCATGTCAGCAGCACACACGACTCGACTGCTTGGGAACAGACGAAACTAGCCCAAGAGTACGACACACTACTGGAGGATGGAGAGTGGGTCTGAGCAGATTCA
The DNA here is from genome assembly GCA_003313965.1 of Megacollybia marginata. Classification (NCBI taxonomy): domain Eukaryota; kingdom Fungi; phylum Basidiomycota; class Agaricomycetes; order Agaricales; family Porotheleaceae; genus Megacollybia; species Megacollybia marginata. Next base: position 22,567 of record QLOY01001269.1, read on the forward strand.
GCTTACCCAGTTTGTGTATCTGACGGCTCTTCCTTCTTGCTGATGACATCTCTTGTTCAGATCAATACATGGATTGTTGTGCCGTACAAGAAACCTTACAGAGATGAGGCCGAGAACGCTGAGTTCAATAACCATGTTTGTATGGTCTGCATATGCTCTGAACACTGCATTGGATTTCTAAAAGGTCGGTTCCAATCTCTGAAAAACTTATGGATGCAGACCAAGAATGAGAAGGAACACAAACTTGCAATGCTTTGGACAGTAGCCTGTGTGGTTGTCCATAACTTTGCTCTCAAACATGAGGCCCAGGAGAAAGAGGATGAGGGAGCCTATTACTCACCAGGAGAAGACCCATTTGTTACTGCAGGTCTGTTGGAAGCCTCTTCATCTTCTGATTCAGGTGTTGTTGGGCCAAGAAGAAGCTCACACATAGACACCATGTGTTTAAATTTGGCAGGTCATGTTCGTGAGAAGCTGAAGCAGCGTTTGTTTCGGGCAAAGGAACAGAGACGGCAGCAATGTGTAGCCAGATATAGAGCAGTACAAGAAGACATGTTTTCTGATGTAGACTAAATTTATTGTGTATACCTACTGTCGCTGTCACCACTTACCTTCTCTCCCATTCCATGTCAGCAATCCGAGCGGCGTCATTCAAGTCATCCATAAACGAGTAAGGTGTTGATGGAGCAGTGGAATCAGATGGGCCTGCAATCTGCTGGTTGGTGCTCCAAGGCTGACTAGGTCCATAACCGGCAGTCAATGGCACTGGATTTATCAATGCCCTCATTTTCAACTCTTCGATGCAGAGGGCATACTCCAGCTCCATCTTCTTGATCCTCTCCTGACTATGGAGCTCCAGCTCTTTTTCCTCGACTGACGTCTTGGCCTTGGTACGCTAAATAGCCTTCTCAATTTCTCTCATTGCCCTCACCTTCCTCAGATCAATCAACTTGTGGTTTGTCTCTTCCTCTTTGACTGACATCTCATTGAACTTGTCAGCAGATGTCTTTGCCTTCTTCCCGTCTGGTTTAGCAGCGGGTGCAGAGATAGCAGCCCCAGCACCTGTTTTCTTGCCACCACCGTGACCCTTCTCCTTCTTTACCTTGTCCTTTCCCTTTTTCTTCTCAACCTTGCCATCATTCTCAGGGATGGCCTCTACACTCACCATTCTAGTCGGAGCAAGGGCCTGGTTAACTTCCTGAGTAAGCTTGGCATCTATGATGTCGTCCTCCAATTGATCAAGTTGTTCATCAGCTTGTTGGTCCGAGTCAGAATAAGGGTCAGATTTGATCTCTATCATGGGTTCACTGTTGACACCTGCATCTGTACCAAGGATGCTAACATCAACTTTATCAGTCGCATTACCAAGGCCAGTAGAAATGTGTGAGGGGCAGTGCCCAGCTGGTACTGTAGGATCTATGCATAGATCCCTGATAACTTTCCAGAGAGGTTTTGAATAGATTCTCGACAGCAAAATAAGCTCTACCATGGCATGATATGGCAAACACGGCACAAATTGATTTATTTAAATTATATAATATAAAACCTATGCATAGATTATGGACAGACTACCAGCCTTACACAGTACTATGTATAGGACAATAATAGGCCTGTGATGCTATATATATATGTTACCTGATATAGTATGCTTATACATAGGTCACATGATCATATACCATAAGAAGAAAAGGCACTACCAGCCTATATAATACTAGATATGAGACAATAATAGGCCTGCAATGCTATATATATTACCATATATAGTAAGCTTATGCATAGGTCACATGATCTTATACTATAAGTAGAACAGGCTTAAATATATGCATTTGAGAGCTGAAGATATAAATATAGTGTATAAAGAATTAGGTAGATCACATGATCTGATTACAGCAAGCTATTTTTAGCTAGAGTAAAGAAAATGTAGAAAATACCAAATATAAAAGATAGGACATGCCTAGCATGCCCAGATTAGGCAAGTTATGACCATGGGAACTTTTGACTTCTTTATATGCACAGATGCAGAATTTCAATGTGGTTCTAATGGTGGTATTCATTTTGCTATACATGCTCACAATTTGCATTTTATTTTTGAAAAGCCGGCAGTGAAAATATAAATAGACACATATAACTCCTTAAGAGGCATGTATATAGCCTTATATGGATGTATTCACTTGTCATAGGCTTATATTC
>QLOY01001270.1:0-48956 GCA_003313965.1 Megacollybia marginata
CGGGTCGGACGGAGCTATATGCATAGGTGACCGAAAGGGAAAAATGAAAAAAGGCAGCGTGCAACTTGAATGTCACGTCATCCAATTATAACTGACAGGCCTGCCTTATTGACTTATAAACCATGCTTGCCCAGTGTTCGTCTGGCTGTTTGACAACCCGTCCCTTCCCCCATGCATACCCAGTTGCCATACGACATATGGCTCCACATCACCCGGTTCATTCCTGCGTTGCAGCTGGGCCAGCTATACCCACTCAACAGTGCCCTGTTCAACATTGCCATGGACCAACGGTATAGACAGATTAGTTTTGCGTATCTAAGTCCCAAAATGGTCAGGACACTTGCTCGTCTCAAGTTCGTTTCTTGCCAAACACCTGTACTGTAACTTAAGCAATGTAGAGACCCCGCAATTGCCTCTCGCGTTAGAACGGTCTATATCCATCCCCACTTTCTCTCTACGATCAAGGAACCAGCACCTCAATCGATGTACACCCGTCGCTTAGCTGAGCTGGCCCATCTCTTCGCAGTTCCTTTCGGTAAACAACGGCAGTATCGAGACCGATCGCTCTCGTTCAAATCACCGGAAGATGTCGTCTGTGCAATGACATCTGTGCTCTCTTCTCTACCCAACATAACAGACTACCACATAGCCTGGTCTGGCCTGGAACTCATCCGAGACCTCCCCGTGCCAATCCTAACCGCACCGTTTGGAAAAGCGGGGTTAACGAGGCTATGGATGGACATCTCACTCGAACGCTTATCCAGTCTTCTTGCTTCCGATTCCTTCCGGGGCTTCGGACGTCTCCATGAACTGGACTTGTTTCTCCGTGTTGAACATCCTCAAGAAGAGGAATCGTTCCACGACATACTCACTTTTCTTGCTCATTCCCTCCCTTCATCTCTAACACACCTCTCTATACGGTTATGGCAACCACTGGACTTGTCTCCCCTCTTCGAATCCCTCTTCCTCCCATCCCTAACACATCTCAAGCTCGACATCCCGCTCTCAGTTCCCCATATGGGACCACCGAAATCGCTGGGAGAATGGATATCCTCCCATTCACGCTCTCTAACCAACCTAACCATCCGCGCATCCCAACTCCACGGTCCGGGATACACACCCCTCGATTCCAGTCTCTCAATATACTTTGCAGATCTCGTACCAGAGATCCAATTGAGACGTCTAGACACTCTCGATATCGGACTCTCCCATATCCCCTTCCCATCCGCCCTCTCCCTAATCCACCACCTCGGAGCAAGTCTCAAAACACTCTCGCTAATGGGAACACAACTCTCCTTCACCCAACTCCACTCCCTCATCTCCTGTCCTTCACTATCCGCAATCGATCATCTTAAATTAGGAACGATAGGGCTCTCGGTAGAAGTCCTCGACATCCTCTCCTCTCAAATCCCGTCTCTCAAATCACTAATAGTCTTCATCCGAGATATTCTTCCTTCTCAATATGACGTTCCGCTCTGGTGGGGTGGGACATCGGGACAAGAGGAATCGCAAATCGATGCATTCCTCGATCGTGTATCGTCTCCACCTGCACGGTATCACCATTGGCAACTCGAGACCATGCGGATTGTACGGGGTGTTCCCTTCTCGTTTTCTTCCGCATCATCCTCTGGTAGTGATGCACAAGTCGGCTGGGAGCTTAACGAGCGTTTTGAAATCGTGTTGAGGGATTCGATTCCGGGGTTGAAGAGTGTTGATGTTGGGATTGGTGGTGGTGGAGGGCCTTTTTGATTTGATGCTCAAGCGCTCATGTTCTTGATTCTTTGCCTACATATACCATCGTTTGTTTGTTGATACCATTGAAGCCACACGACGTCTGTATTTCCCATTGCGATACGTAAGTTGTTAGAGTAGCCAAAAGAAACGTGTTTTAAGCTCAGCTGGTTGCTGGATTCTTCTTCGTTCTTCTGATGGTGACCTGAGGCGAATCGATCGCGAGGTGAGGCGTGCCTCGAGGTGGCGTGCAGGCGACGAGATCTCGACGAGATCCTGTAGAAGGAGGAGAATCTATTACCGGTATGGTACACCGTAGCATCTGGAAAACGATCATGAGCGGGGAACCGGACCTAGACTATCTGCGGGCACTCCTCAATACAAATCATGCTAAGGAATCCCTGCTGATGTTATAAGCTCTCTTATTGCTCGGGAGACGAGAAAAATAATGAATCACGAGCGTATCGAACTTGAACCTCTCGCCAAAGCAGTGCCAAACAAAAATATGGGCACCAAGACGCAAAAACGCACGCTGAATCAACTAGGCCACATCAGCGTCACATTTGTGTAAACCATCATAGCTTTCTCCTTATTGGGAATACTGATGAGACGGGAAAAATGAATCGCGAACGTATCAAACTTGAACGCTTCGCGAAAAAGACAATGGTAAGGTCTTCATATCCCCACGTTGAACAACTGGCCCACATTGACATTTTTCATGCAAACCATCGTTGATTTTATGAGCTTTCATCTTGTCAATGGGGAGGAAAAAACTGAATCAGAACGGTATCGAACTTGAAGGCTTCGCGAAAAAGCATGTAGAAACTTCGCGTAATACCATGCTGAACCAACTAGCCCACATTAGCATTGTGTAACACAAACCATCGTGAATGTTATGAGCTTTCTTGTTAAGCAATGCATAGTCCCTTCAATTTCGATTGAGCTCTCACTTGCCTTACACTTCCGATGGATGTCTTTACAACAGAAAGTCTCACAAGTCGATACTCGTGAGACTCTGAAACTTGGTCTTGACTGTCCCCTCTGAGGTTGGCCGTGAAAGTTGGGAGGCGCGTAAGTAACCCTGAATCATAAAGTACTCAGAACTCGATTCATTCTTCTTGGGAGCACCTCATACTTCCCTCTCCTGTCGTCTGAATGGTATGTGGCTGTCATCTTTCCGTATGTGGCTTCATATTCCTTGAGCCCGGGCCCCGGGGCCTCACTGAACACCATCATCTCGAAGCACTGTCACTGACACGCAAGGTTTGAATCTATTCGATCCAAATTCGACGGTTATACATACAATATACATACTACCTGAGCTCCTCATGAGAGGCTTGGCATTCGAAGTCGTCCGTGTTCCTGCTGGCAGTCGCGGTGAGTGGCACTGGCCATCGATCATCTTCGGCGAGCATTGTAAGTCTATCGCGTTCTATATTCCTCACTATTCAGTGGTTGCACGTTGCACAGTGTGCCTGGAATCTCTCTTCGATGTTCCGAAGGAATGCCGGAGCATGGGACGATGGCTATTCGGTACGTTCCGGCTCTGGAAGAGTATTGCATGGGTTGTTCATATCCTGTGGAATCACTCATGTTAATGGGACCTTCTGAAGGAAGCCTCGATGAGATCACTAAGATGGCACGTTAACGCGTTATATCTGGGACATGCGTCCGTCCACACGGCTGATAGCTGTAAACTAAAACCAGGCTGTACTACACGTGCTTCTGGTGCGGCTGTACTTTCTCTCGACTTTCTCTCGTGCATTTAGCGACATTAGTTTTTTGACATGAAATCGATACGCAAGTCGCTCAAGCTACTTGGAGATGGTCTCAATTCTAGATCTTCCAAGTCGCGATCCCCATCTCCCATTCCAAGTGGCCATGCTTCTTTGCCGACCGGAACCAACATCCCAGTTACACCCAGTACGTTTCCAAGTATGTCCGACCTCTCTTTCTCAGTAACCAGATGCTCCCAATACCAGCGGCCAAGCAAGCGCCAACGAGCCGTCAAAGGTCAAGAAGGGCCTAGAGACAGCAAAGAGTGCAGTCAAAGAATGCCTACGGGCTACAAAAGAGGCGTCTTCTGTTTTACCGCCACTACAGGGTCTCGTCGGAGGATTGCTAAACATTGTAGAGCTGTTCGAGGTCTCGTTCTTCTTGCATTGCTCGCGAGATACTGATTCTTCCTTCAGGCACATTCCGATAATAAGAAAGTTCTTTGGGATATACAGACAGACCTGAAACGCTTTCAGCAACTGAGCTCGGCTTACACGGATAGCACTCCCATTCCCGATGAACCATTGGAACGATTGCTCTCGTATGTCAATAGTTCCCGAAGGCGTGTCTCTGGCTCACTTTCGTTCAGGTGCCTCGAACGTGAACTCACAGAAGTTGAGAATAAGCTTCAGAACGGATATTTCAATGGGCTTGTGACTGCCCATGCCGTGGCTGGGGACATCGTAGCGACGCTCAGTAAGATCGATAGTGCCTTTCGCGCATTCCAGGTAGTACCTCCAGCTAGTACGGACCTATATTTACCTTACCTCGGATAGGCAGAGACTGTCTTGAGCATACGATACAGCATTCAGCGCCAGGAACGCTACGATATCTCAAAATGGATCTCAGACGTAACATTTGACAATAGCTATACCGATGCTCTGGATAGCCGCACGCGCGGGACAGTCGAGTGGTTCTTTGAAAACGAGACTTTCAATGAATGGAAAGAAGGCAAATATCCTGTTTTGTGGTGTCCCGGTGACCGTTCGTTTATATCGTTTTTTTCCTTCGTGTCTCTGATGTGGGCCTCTTCTAGCTGGTGTCGGTAAAACAGTCTTGTCGTAAGTCAGCCATCACATTCACACTCTTTCTTGACCGACAATCTCTATCCAGTTCATGCATTATCAAGCACTTGGAAACGATGTATGATGGACAAAATATCGCCATTCTCTTTGCATACTGCCGTTATCAAGGTCAACGTGACTTTGAAGTCACTACCATACTGAAGGCCCTTCTTCGCCAACTTGTCCAGCGCAGTATCCGTAGCCAGTACCTTCTGGATACATGGAATAACAAAATGCCATTGGACATGGAACGGCTTGTGTCAGTAATGGAGGCAGAGATGGCTACTTACGACGCCGTCTTTGTAATCATTGATGCTCTCGATGAAGTGCATGAATCTCTTCAATCGCAAATCGTCCAGAAACTAGAATCATTAAGCCCCACATTGCGGATACTTTATACATCACGCCCTCACATTGCCAGTTTATTCACAAACCATAAAAAAATTGAGATTCGTACCCATCGAGAAGATCTAGCTCTTTATATCACTACACGGCTACAGGAATTTCGGCTGAATACCAGCGTTCGGCAGCTGTCACCGGAGACTATTACGGAGAAAGTTATTGAGAAAGCGAACGGAATGTAAGACAATCTCAGGCTTTTTCGTTCGTTCTACTAAATTAGCTGACCATGTGGCCATAGGTTTCTTATGGCGCGGCTTCATCTTGATGAGCTGGAGGATTGTTTAACTATAGCTGAGGTCAACGAAAAACTGAACAGTCTCCCTTCAACCTTACATGATAGGTACAAGAACACACTTGATCGGATAGATCCATCCCATCGCAAGCGGGCCCTTGAAATACTCTCCTGGGTTGCCTTTTCCCCATTTTCGCTCACGGTGGATGCAGTCCGTGACGCTTTGGCTGTCCCAATGTGCACCACAGAGATTGATGAAGAGAAGTTGATCCCGTTCGAGGACATTTTACGATTATGTGTCAGACTGGTGACGCTTCGGGAAGAACTTAAAACCCCAGACTGGTCCCCAGTCACGGTTTTAGGTTGTGTTCGTGAGTTGTTTGAAATCTGTGGTATGACAAGCTCATACTATATAGATTACACTGTCAAAGAATACCTGAATGAGTGTTGTGACAAACATCTAATGGACGACCTACTCTCTGCTTTGCATTTACAGGATATTCCAGAAGTAGCACCTGAGCCTCTTTCCTATGCTATCCCACTCTATCCTGTTGATGAATTAGTGGAACCAATACCAGATAGCTCTCCGGTCAGTCTTCATCTCCAGAAGCCTTTCAATACTGATTTGCATTTACAGGGTATTCCAGAAGTAGCACCTGAGCCTCTTTCCTATGCTATCTCACTCTATCCAGTGGATGAACTAGTGGAACCAATACCTGAGAGCAATCCCAATGATGTTTGGATAACTATAGATGAGCTAGAAGGGCAGGATAGTACTGCTTCAGGCTCCTGGTGACTTAGGCTTCCAGTGTCAGAATATTTAATTGATTTATGTGAATCCTAGAGGTCAATCTTTTGTATAAAACTTATTTTTTTTGTATTCTCATTTAATGTGTTGGAGGAACCTGTTGGAGAACTGGTACCATCATCATCAGGGAAGCTAATGCTCACAACTATGAGCCAAGCTTGTAGCTTGGGTGCAGACACCATTTCCATCAATGTCTCAGCTTTGCATCAATGTCTCGGTTTTTGTTGAAAGATACCCTTTCTGGTTGATATATGAATAAGTCAACTCTTTCTATTTTTGTCTGAAACCCTTATTTGATCATACACGTACTACTAAGCCTCAGTCGTCTTTCTGTTACTGCGACTGAGGTCAGTATTAGATCTTACACTACTGGACTATTACTTATGTACTACAGATCTGACTTTATACCTTTAGGTAATGTAATGACCAATATAGTCATCTTTCCGTTACTGCGACTGAGATCTGACTTTATACCTTTAGTCTGACGACAGGTTATGGGCCCTGAGCATCTCTAACTAATCTCAGAATATACAGTAACATCAATTAACATATCGACTCAGCCAAACTAACAACAGCCAATCGAATACAGAATACAACATTACCCATTACCCCTATTCAGAGAATGGCATCCTCGAATTATATGACACTACCAGACAGCGAGAAGTTCAATGGAAAGAACTTCCACTCATTCAAGATGCTTATTGAAATGATGATTGCTGGCAAAGGCTTGAGAGGTTACCTCGATGGTACAGTACCTTGACCCCCTGATTCATACACTGCAATAAATGCAATGAATGCGAACCCCAACAACCCCTTAGACACTGAACCAACCACACCATGGAACTCCACAAAACCATTTCTAGAGGAATGGGAGCAGAGTGGCATGTGTGATCTGTATGTGGGATATGATGAATGGACTTTAGCAGTACTGTATCATTTCAATCAGATGATCAGCCCATGTTACACATTACAGGGGGTGTTCAGTGACCAAGGTGTTCAGTTTGGGTAGCATAGCATTACATACCTCCGAAATGTTCATATCTAAATATAGGTCCAGCGCTAAACTCTAAATTTTCGTACTATGCCTACACTAAAGCTATCAGCTACACAGAAAGAGGCCTACAAACTTGCTTTATGCATACCAAAGAATAGCCCAAAAAAATCAGTTTACATGCATGTAGTACCCAAAAAAAACAAGTTTTTAAGGTGTTGTACATACCAGTTGTAACGGTGTTCAAAAGCCCAGCATTACACATTACACATACCAAATTCATTCAGTTCAGACGTGCTTGTTACATGTTACTGAACATTCGATCGAAATGATACAGTATCTTCTAGGGACTACACTACGTTTCAGACACCATTTGGTGCCCTAAGACTAGTAACCTTACTGATGGGATGGACTAACTCGGTACTGATCTTCCATGACAATGTAACATTTATATTGGAAGAGGAAAGACCCAAGGTTACAGTGCCATACATCGATGATATACCTATCAAAGGCCCTAAGACTTGCTATGAGTTAGGGGATGGTAAATATGAAACTATCGAAGCAAATGAAGGTATTAGGTGGTTTGTTTGGGAACACTTACAGAATGTCAACCAAGTGTTGCAGCAGATGAAGTACTGTGGAGGTACCTTCTCCAGGTCCAAGTCAGTTTTATGTGCAGAAGAAATCATGATCATCAGACATCATTGTACTTACAAAGGAAGACAACCAGAAGAGCAAAGAGTAAAAGTGGTCCATGACTGGGGACCTTGTAAAGATGTATCAGACATTCAGGCGTTCTTAGGAACAATTGGGGTCTGCAGGGTCTTTATCAAGGACTTTGCTAAGAAAGCAGAACTGTTAGAGAAACTTAAACACTTAAACATAGCATGGGAATGGGGACCGGAACAGGAGCAAGCAATGGAAAGTCTTAAGACTACCTTAGAAAACTGTCCAGCTCTAAAGCCCATTGATCATGACTTAGACACTCCAGTAGTGTTAGCAGTAGATACTTTGTGGAAAGTGGTCGGGTTCTATATCTATCAAGAGGAACCCAGCAGAGATAAAAAGCAACACAGATTTGTGTGTTTTGGGTCAATCACCCTAAACAAACGAGAAGCTAGATTTGCACAACCTAAGAGAGAACTCTTTGGTCTGATGAGAGCCTTAGAAGCTAACAAGTTATGGCTCCTAGGGTGTAGAAAGTTAATCGTTGAGACTGATGCAAAATTCCTAAAGGGGATGTTAACAAATCCGAGTATAGCCCCTAACACAACAATCAATCAATGGATAGAGCATGTACTGATGTACCACTTTACCCTAAAGCATTGTCCAGGCAAGACATTTGGACTGGATGGACTCTCTAGACGAGACCCACAATCTGAAGATCAGTTATATCCTAGACTGGAAGAATGGGAAGACAAACCCGCTGGTCTAGAAGGTATTGAATACCCCAAGGAACCGTACGAAGATCCCTTAGATGTAGAGGAGCTCCAAGATCAGATTGATTATCCCAGGAGGATATTGGTACACGATAGCTGAAAAAAGTTTGGCTTCCACAGCGAAATCAGTGGATGACTTTCAGTTAGAACTGGAAGAAGCCTGTGAGCAAGCAAAAGGAGAGAGAAAATACATGAAACAAAAGTTAATCAAATAGCTTCATAAAGAAGGTCACTCTAAGCAAAGTGCGAGACTAAAAGCAATGCAGCTAGTAAACGAGATAATGACCTCCAATGATGAGGATCATGATAGTGAACACAGAGAAAAGTTACCTTACAACGAGGAACGTTGCACTAAGACCACGATCAAGCAGGATAGAAAGTTACCTGCAGTTCAAAAATGGTTGAAGGATGGTATGACTCAGCCAGAAGGTGTAGAGGACAATAAACAGTATAAGAGATTCATAAAGAATGCTAAGCGCTACTTCCTAGACAAAAAGAGAAGGTTATACAGGCGCTCAGATGGTCTAAACCATCGTTTATAAACAAGATTGAACTTGGATGATGAAGTCAGCTCATGACAGTTTAGGTCATAGGGGCTTCTTTGCTACCAAGCAACTCTATTTTATTGGCCCGAGATGGAGGCCAACATAAAATAATACATAAAGTCATGTCACCCTTGTCAACTTAGGCAGAAGCAACTGCCACAGATACCACTGACAGTAACTTATACACCGAGTATATTCACCGAGTTCCATGCAGACACTCTACATATGTCAGTACCATCTAACGGATGTAAGAAGATCACCCATGGACGATGTGCTTTAACAGCATGGCCAGAAGCATGTGCCTTAAGAAGTGAATCCGGAAGGGCTATTAGACAATGGCTCTTCAAGGAATTAGGAAGATCATAACAGATAATGCAGGCCAATACAAGTTAGCCTTAGATTGGATAGAAAGTAAATACAGGATCACCGGATTCAGATATCAGTGTACAACTCTCAAGTGAATGGAAAAATAGAAAGAGGTCATTGAGACCTAAGACAAATCTTAGTTAAAGCATGCAATGGAGACTTATCTAAGTGGTACTGGTACCTACCATTTGCATTGTGGGTGGAAGGATCACCACTCGAAAAGGGATGGGATGTAGTCTGTTGTTTGCAGTAACTGGAGCGCATCCAGTTATACCGCTGGATCTCTTAGAAGCAACATGGCTAGTGGAACTGCCAGATACAGTACTTACCACTGAAGAATTAATTGGCTTTAGAGCCAGGGCCTTAGCGAAGCACCAGCAACATGCCTTAGAAATGGGGAAATGCATAGTAAATGTGCTTGGGTTAAGTGATATGAGAAAGAGCATATAAGAACTATAGATTCAAACCAGGAGATCTGGTATTGATGTGGAACACATCAATTGAAGATCACCTAAACCAAAAGTTGAAACCAAGGTGGCTGGGACCCCTAATAGTGATAAAACAAGCCAGCAGAGGATCTTATCTGCTCACAGAGATGGACAGATCAGTCCTGCATTCGAAAGTAGCAAAGTTTTGAGTCATTCCATACTTTGCAAGAGAAAAGCTCACATTAACTAAGGAGATCAAAGACTTGATTGACTTATCAGAAGAAGGACTTAGGAAGTTAGAGGAGTCTGCCAAACCTGAAGACAAGTTAGACCCAGATCAAGGAAAGGATCTGTGGTTTGATGGAGTTAGAATAAGCAAGAAAGACAAAAACGAAGTCTCAAGTGAAAACGAAAATGATCCCAATGATAAATCTCTTAGTGAGGGGGAAATCATCTTGGAGTCTGATTGGTCATCAGATGGTGACATCAGAAAGACCACGTAGGAAACCAGCTAGGTGAAACAAATGGCAAACAATGATGTATTGCAATATTGTCCTAAACTACCTACCAGATCAACTACTTAGGGCACAGGAAAAATTGTGATTAAAAGAATAACTAGTGGAAAGAAGGTATATAAGAGGCCGTTTAGTGAAACAGGCTGACATGAGATGGATTGCGGATATGAAGGCATGATAGAAAGATTTGGGGCCCTGAGTCAAAGATCGGTGGAGGAAGGACTCTGCAGGCTCATCAATGACAATTGTGGAAGTAGATGCTGAACCCAAAGCCTCACTGGACAAGGAGGCAAGAGAAGAATCCTCACCAACCCACATTCCAGTAGCAATAATGTGAGGAGGAACAGCAGAACTAGCTGAAGCCTTGGTTGCAGAGACACTGAAGCGATTACAGAGGGAATGACCTTGACGAAGACAGATCGTTTTGGCCTGAAGAAGGTTGTGAAACTGCAACTCAAGATGAAGCCTACGAGAAGAGTCTTCAAGATGATCATGCAACTCAGACAATGCCTGGGAGATGCTGGAAGCAGAAAGATCTTCAGAGGAAGATAAAACCTTGCGAGCCCGATCAAGATCGGGATTGGCAGGAGAATTAGAAGATAGTTCAGAGTCTAAAGAAACGCTTAGGGAGTCAAGAAGCACCTAAGGAAGAGATGTATGAATGATGGATGCACAGGAGATAGGGGCATGCCCGCTGTGGAAACCAGAACAAGCCAGGTTAGAACAAACCTTGGTGGCCATAGCCAGAGACTTCAGATAAGGAAGAGAAGTGATATCAAGGCCGGGAACATAGCAATAGGGAAGATAACATACCTGATGATGGTCAGTGTGCTCAGCAGCAGCAGCAGCCTAAGCAAAAAGGAAAAAGATTCAGAAAGATCAATCTCTTAGGAGATAAGAGAACATACTGCATTCAACTTGCGACTGCGATGACGAAAAACATCAGAATACAAACCTGATGAGGGACAGGAGTTCCAGCAGGACCCTCATCATCAACAGCCATCTGAGCAAGTTAAAGGATTAGATCACAAAGAGAACGAGCTGGAAGAACACTGACCAGATTAGAAGAAGAGTTGTCAGGAGAGATAGACCCACAGATAGGACCATCAGCAACATCATCAGTAGCAGGATGAGGGTTGTTCATAGGACAAGAATGAACATGAACATGGCCCTAAGAGAGATAGTAAAAGATTGGCCTTATTGATTAGGAGATATGTACAGCACTGCCAAGCAGCACTAGCATGGCGACAGAATTCATGAATTTCCGATATATAACCTAAGACGATAGGGATCAAGCAATCATCATACTGTTTAGGGAATGTTTGCATCACGGAGTGTCCCTTAGGACATCGTCAACTTGAAGTTAAGTGAATCTAGTACCACCTAAGGGCCAGAACAGTTCCGTTAGTCACTGAAGTAAACTTGCATGCGAGTCACCAACTTAGTACCTCCTCTTCTCTCATATCCTCAAGACCGTACCCATTGCAGTCATTCTCCTAAGCACACCTAAGTCTGCTGTTTAATTACACCAGCATCCAAGTCTGCAGTCTAGCACTCCAGCATCTGAGTACTTCTTAATGAAGTCTCCACTTGTTCTAACAAACACCCTCCTTCATTGTTTCATGCAGTGATCCTTGAGATCTTCTAATTTGAAGTCTCTTCCACAACACTTAGGACTTATCTAACAGTCTCTCGTACAATGTTCAGTTTGTCTAAATCAATCCAAAGCCCATTTGGTTGGAGTCTGCCCTAAACCAGCGACTTTCTAATTGTTCTCAACTAGTTATACCACTCACATACTTAAAAGGGGATAAACATCTCTGTTACTTAGAAGAAGTGTCAGGGTGCTACTTAGAGAAGTACTACTTTGAGTGTTGGGCTGTTGGTTGTGGTTTAGTTACCTCACCTCCATTGCTGAGGTAGTTTTGTTTCTTTGTAGTGTAGTTGGCTCGCCTTTTCCATCATCGCACGGTCAGGTTCCCTTTCAGTGTCAGGGTTTACCCACCCTACCTGGTTTATCCAGTATATCCCTCTCTTTCAGAATGCTGACAATGTTTTCCCATGTAAATTTTCTCCCTGTCTTTTGATCTTTAGTATGTGTGATAGACTCACCTCCCCTTTTGAAATAAAACTGAGGTCTGTTTTGCACAGGTTTACTCCTAGCTTCCATAGTCTGTTCTGCGCCTCTAACCAAGCTACTGGAACCTTTTTGTAGAATCTCAGGAAGCTTCTATCCATCTTTGCTTCCAATGGGTTGTTGCATTCATTCAGGGAGCAACTCCAGTCAACTAGTGTTACTTGGGCCATCAATTGATAGGGTTGAATGTGGTGATTCAAGTCCTGAGCTAGTCCATCAATCGACAGTGTTAGGTTTATTTTTGTGATTGATGGAAATTTGAAGCCCATTAACTCCACCAGCAAGCATAGTAGGTTGGAATTAGGCCAGTAAGGGAATCCCAAACATTAATGCACCTTCTGCGCTATTTTGTGATCCAGGATTTCCGCATCTTTTTGTTTTATTGGTTGGAGTGCCAGCATTGCTCTAGCCTTGGATGCAATATTTTGCATTATGATTTTTCGAATCAGAGTGATTGGAGTTTGGACTGTGAACCTGGGAATCAAGAACTCGGCTATAAAATCTGATATCACTTGGAACCGGCTAGTCAGATCATCCATGAAGGTTCTAAGCATCTCCAGTTGTCCATATATTGCATTCACAGGGTGATAAGTGATGGTCCATGGGTCTTTTCCTGGAGTTTTTGTGATTGATGGCATTGCCACTGTTTCCAATTTGATGCTAGGGTCCTCTAGTATGTATACTGTTGTTTTGCTCCATTGTGTTAGCCAGTTGTATGCGAATTGGAATCTTTCCATCTGTAGACAGAAGAACTGAAGTCCATGAATAGTTTTTGCAAAGATATAAGAGTCATCCATGACTTCCACCATCATTACCACTAGTTTTACCTTATCATCTGGGATATGTGGATTGCATTCATTATTTGGATCACCAGTCTGTTCTCGCTTTCCCCTGCTAGATCATCCAACCATTGGTGTCCAAGACTCATTGTCATAGTGGCCTTTAGTGGGGATAACAGTCCTCCCTGTTTTGTGATGCCATTTACAGTGATCTGATCTGATTGACCGTACACTGTTCAAATGGTGCACAGAACCATTGATTGTGAGGCTGAGTCCAACTTGATAACTTCTTCTGGCAGACCATATGCCCTGATTGCATTGTGAAATCCCTGTAGGGCTAGGTAGTCAAACCCTTTCAGTTGACCTCATTTGATACAGTATACTGGCTCCTTGTTCTGATGTGACCATGTTTGAATTCCCACTAAGAAGCTCATCAGATCTTAGCTCAGCTCTGTACACCCATTTGAGTCACGATTTGTGTTTCTGGAATCAATCCTAATTTAGACACATAAGGGGTGAGGCAAAAGTTTAGCCAAGTCATCAGGGAATTTGCTAGGAAGTTCAACAGCATTATACCTCTAGGTTCATTCAGACTCCTTGATGTTTCCTGGGAACACCAAGTTTATGACCATGTAGTTATGCAGTTTTACCACTAGTTCCAGTGTCTTGTCTGATAGTGCTTTGATTCTACCTGGAGAAGGTTTTGGGTTTCCTTTTCATAGCATGGCCCTGAAGCTTTGAACCAATGCTTCTTGTGGCCATATAAAGGGTTCTGTCTGTACATTTTGTTTTGCCTCTTGTACTGAGGGGGTCTCCAGCCACGATTTCGGAGTTTTAGAAGGGGTTTTGTGACTATAGAGACTGCTAAAGTATTTTGCTGATGTGGTCTTGACTTTCTCAGGTGCTGATAGAATCTGCTCCAGTTGGTCTGGGTTGCTTACCATAACTGGTAGTCCAATCAGGTTGATTCCTTTGTTCACCAACCTCTTTGTGGATCCATGCCATAGAGCTCGTTTAATCTGTTGTGTATCATTAGTGCATGCCTGGTTGTATACTTCTTTAGATCGTTCCCTGTATAGTTCCCATGCTAATTGGTGTCGTTTCTTCTTCAGGAATTCCTCTAGCAGTTGTGTATTTTGTAATCATCCATGAGCCATCAGAGCACGTTCCCTGTATTGGATAGTTGAAGCCAAGATTCAAGCTGTATTTCCCAGCTTTAACAAAAGTATGACCCCTCCAATATGACATATTTCTGCTTTTAGGGCTTGTATCCAAGATGATGTTATATCCTTGATGGTATCCTGTTTTGCAACCTGTGAATGACCAAAGCATTGTTCAGTTGCTGTTTCTAGGACTTTGGTTAGCAAGGTGTACAAGAATAGGAATGATACATCATCTGTGATTGATTATTCGTGTTTCTAGCATTTTGTCTGTCTCTTGTTCAAAGTGATAGAATAGTTCTTTTCCTTCTGTTTTGTTACTTGGGTATCATATCCTTGGCTTTGGAAGGGATATAATATTAGTTGCCACAGGTATGGATTTACTAGGTGTATCAGGGATCACCAGTGCTATAATTGGCCTGTGATCTGTGACCAGTATGTAATCTGTCTTGTTGTTGGCAACTTGAATGTTAGCCTCAATTATCCTGTTTCCTGATGTGACCAGTCTATCAATGACGCTTCCCCCATGTGAAGAATCCTTGGCTTTACAGGTCCAGTCTGTGAGTCTGTTTTGTAATGAGTACTTCCTCCATATGTCCTTGCCACCCATCTCCTGTAGAAATGTCAAGTAAGCCATTTGGTTCTCTGGATTAGCTCTTTCCAAGGAAGATGTTACATTTAAGTCACCTATGCTATGTGGACAATTCTTGCATAGATCTGTCATTTTTAGCCAGAATGTAGCCTTTGAACCAGGGTCCCAGGGTGCATATAATCCATAAATCCTGTGAGGGAAGGCTCACCCATCAGAAGAGGGTAATAATATATCTACAACCAAGATTCTTCCCCATAGCACTCAGTCTGCAACTTGTATTCTTTGGACTATTTGGAGATCTTTATGGATTCTGACTATCACACCCCATTTCCAAGTTCCATCAGTGGGTTCTGATTTTTCCTTGAATATGTTGTAGCAGTCTCCTGGGAGTTTCCCTGTAACTGGTACCTTGGATTTTCATTCTGAGATCATGAAAGCAGATGGGTTTATAGTGTTTATATGTTGGACTTTTAGAACATTGTTCATTCCATTCGCATTCAACACAAACATGGTAAGTCCCATAGTTGGGGCCAAAGCAAGTGACCAGGTATAGTATCAGCAAGCAGAGTAAGACTAGAGAGTCCAGAGATGAAATTTTATACAAGAATGAGCATGTCTAGGGATTAGACTGGGCTTTTTATTTTTATGGTTACCAAGGCGCAGTGAGAGTTTGCATAGAGTTCTATCTTTAGTAACAGTTTGGTTTAAAAGACTGTATCGTGACAGAGCCAAGTTCTTTAGCCAGATTCTTGTCAGGAGCACAGTATCAGAGCCAGGAAGAGACCAGGGAGCTGTAATAGGCATTTGTCAGTTTCCTTCCCTTCAGCACCTGCTTCAATTGGTACTGTAGGAAATTCACATCAGTATCCATTACCTTGCTCTCGGTCTGCTTCTGATGTTTGATCTTACTACCCTCTTCGTCATTATCCTCTTCCAGAATCATTTTGTGCTGGGTTGTGGTCTCTAGGTTTTCCTCTTCCCTACTCCTTACTACCTTTTTGAAACTACCTTTTGCTAGTAACCAGTTTACATTTGGCAATGAGGGATTTCGAGATGTGGGGCTCGGTGTTGGCAGTAATCCCTTCAGATGGTAAAGGGTTCAGTCTTACCCTGATCTGCTCAAACGGGTTGGGTGTTTCTGGAGTTTCATGAATCAGCATGCTAGGGATTGTCAAGGGTATAGTGGGTGTGGTAGGCCAAGTAGGTATTGTCTGAATCAGGTTCAGAGTGATTGCAGGGAGACCTAAGCTGGAAGTGATGAGGTCGTCTTGTTCCTCCACCTCCTTCTCAATCTTATTAATATCCTGCATCAGCTTCTTCACCTCTTCTTTCAGTGCTATCCTCTCTTCATCATTGGCTATTGCAATCTCGGTCATGATGTGGTCAAGATGGTGCCTGTGCAATTTGAAAAGTTTGACACGAGAGTGTTGTGCAAAAAGTGCTTGTCAAGTACCCGCCATTTCTACTGACAGGTTCTTTACTGATGTGAGGAGGTAAGACACTCCCTCTTCTAGCATGGTGAACCAGTGATCAACTGCGTTGAATTGAGTGATCTGTTCCTGTCTCATGAGTTCGACTTTTTGATCCAGGTTTCAGGACATCACCACTGTTGCAGGTGGAGTCGATTAGCTTTTAGGAACTCATGAAATGTTTCTGCATCTCCTAGTATCTTTGCTGTCCAAGTCCAGTTTTGCATTAGGAAGCAGTATGGGGATGATATGGCTTCAAATGAAAGGGGATTCGGAGTTGGCATCATTAGGGTCTTTGAATCGGTGATAAAAGTAAGTGTCAAGAGTATCTTTGAAGCTAGAGTCGTAAGCTCCTGCTCCAATGACCACCAGTTTGAATGTGTAGATTGGGTCAATTTGTTGGAATGGGGTATTAATGTGTATGGGTTGGTTGGTGATGGATCAAATTTTCAAAGGGGAGGATTTTAGAGCTCATTCTACATCCTTTGTGTAACAAAGCACCATGCCAGCTGCTTCCCCTTTGTCCATGGCCCACATTGAGATTGTCTGAAATCCTAACTTTTCCATTTCTGCTATCACCACTTTGTTTCACTTGTCTAATCTAGGATCTCTGCACTCTGACCTTGTTGCTAGTCCTGATATGACAGGTAAGCCATGTAGGCATATCCAGGTTGACTTGTCAGTTCCAGCTTTGTGTGGTGCCCATCTGACATCCCAGAGGGGTTCTAGTATCAACAACACTGCAATCCATTGCTCTAGAAGATCTGGTCGGGGTCCCTCACTAACCACTGAAATATCTGACAACAGTTGAACATAACAGAAGGAGTCTCGTTCTGGGCACATTCTTCCATTGCTGGGCAGGACAATGACTTTATGGAGAACTGTTTCCCCAATGGTGACAGTGTATTCTGATGTAGCAGTTGACACAGTCAAAATTTTGTTTCAGACCACGTCAGCAGATGTCAGGTTGCTGACACCTTGTCCTATGAGCTCACAACCCACTGGAGATATAGCTGTGCCAGACAAGATTTGTTGGATAGGAAAAGTGGGAGAAGGTGGTCTTGCTGTTTGCCTACATGGCAGGGTAAACAGAGGAAGTGGTGAATTTGGCATTTGGTTTGGAAACTCTAGTGCACTAGTGTAACTATATATGTTTTAGTTTCAATTTATAATCGGGTTTCAGTTCAAATAAGCATTATAAGCTTGTTTTCTTTGTATCTGTTTTTTGGGCACTAATGTGACTGTGATGGTAGTTGTAGTTGTTGTTGTAGTAGTAGTAGTTGTTGTTGTTGTTTAACTGTGCTTAGTACCATGCCTTCAGGTTTGCAAGTAGCCATGATGTAGACAATTCAGAATATGTAATTATAAGCTGAAATGGGCTGGGAAATGAGCAAATAAACATGCCCATATCCAGAAGGTCAGTTGTACAAGAAAGTGAAAATTTGTGGACCTAGGTTTTTTGAGGCTGCAATTTCAACTGTACAGTTGGTGGGAGATGGAAATGCCTTTTTTGGCAAGATACACAGGTGACTCTGCCTTATTACAGTGACTGCCAAAAATAATGCACCAACATATTTTATGACAATTTAGGGGGATCCAGGCATCCAAACAACTTGGAGTAAGTTGTGGACCTAAAATATAGACAGAGGTGAGGGTTTTAGTGAGCTCAGACTATTTCCATTTATGGTAGTTCTGTCCATATCTGTCTTTTTTTATTTGAGCCAAAATGTACCTCTATGGGAAATAATGCACAAAAACAGTCATCACCACATGAAAGGGCTTAAAAAATAGGCCCAACTAACATTTTGAACCATCCAATTTGATTGTGATTTGAGCTTACAATAGCCATTTTGCAAGTTGTAGAGGAGGGAAAGGATGGGTGTGAGAAAATAAGCAATAATTTGGTTAGCTGAGGTTTAGCTGAGGTTAGCTGAGTGTGTAAAACACATCACATCACTATGTTGATTGGACTCAAGAGGTGCATTGTGGCACATGACACAGGGTCTAGGGAGGAGGGGTCCCAATTGATTGGACTGTGACTGTAAATTATGGCAGATTAGCCAAGTGTGTAAGGTGTTACAACTTGTATATACCCTCCTTGTAGTTCAGTATGTTCAGTTATTGAAACAGTCTGGGGTCATTTGCAATGGCTCACTGTTATGATGATATGGAACTCATACTTGCCACCTTTAGATGCCTTACCCACTGGTATGATCTATGCAAAAGCTCTATGCATAGATGCTACAGCATCTGGTGGCTGGAGCTGTGGCATAGATGGTGGGTAAAAGCAAGCCCAGCTCTCGTATCCCTGTGCATCAATTTGAAATTACTGTCGACTTTCAGCAAAAGGGGTTGAGATAAAAGACATTTATACTTTTGCCATATGGATTTGGAAAGGACATCTGTAGCACTGATATCACCCCCATTGTATTTCTCTCCCTGAAGGCTGAAAGATAAAGGTATGTTCAGGCAGAGAAAGTTGAGCAAGGTATCACAAATTTGTTCATACATGTGGTATTCTCAATTGTTTCATCAGAAGTGTTACCTCTGGGATGGCGCAAGGAGTGGCAAATTGTGTCTATGGTGTGTGAATTCATCCTCTCACAAGTGGCAGTTTTTTAACATGCAGCTATTAGCAAAAGGAAATGAATCCCACCTGCTGCTGCTAAATGTAACCCTGTTGATGATACAACTTGAAAATCAGAAAGTCAACTATGGCATTCTGTGTGTGATTACTGTAGACTTCACAGAGCATCATCATGTTGTTGTTTTGTTCCCTTATCCTGCTAATCTTAGTTTGGTTCAGGATCAAGAGCTCAAACTTACCTATCAACCAAAAATTCCAACTCTATCAAGGAGAGCATATGCAGGAATACAATTAGTTTGTCTCAAGGTGCAATGTTGAAGGAGAGTGTCCAGAGTGGAAGTTCCCTGGATCTGAGTAGGGCTTAAGGATTGAACACCAGAGACCCATGTGGTGGTGAAGACTGAATCTGGGTTTGACTTGGGCCATGGATGAGAGAAGCAAAAAATTCAATTGCTTCCACGTTTCAAGGAAGAAAGGGTGAACTGCTCACTTCCCACTCCCTTCTAGCCTTGCATACTTTGGTACCCCCCTGGGCACATCTGTGCTGCACTGCAACCTGCTGAGGATCATACAGCCTGAACTAATTGTCTGCACTGCTGCATCTCTGACACCCTGACATCAGGAAAAACTGTATTCTAGCCTAGGCTAACCAGATCAACTTGAGTTACTCCAGTCAACTTCAAGTTTGCCAAGTTTACTAGGCTTGCTTGAAGTACTTGAGTTGACTTGAAGCCAACTCCAGGTAACTTGGGCTCAGCCTGGAGTTAACTTGAATGACTTGTAATTTGGCAAGTTGACTAAACTGAACAGAGTGTCTTAGGGAGAGTTGTACTTGCTATGGCCAGTTCTGCTGGTGTGGCCACTGGGACTCATCTGCAACTGAAGCAAAGCTGGGAGCAAGAGCTGTTCATTAGGCAAGCTGCTAAAATGCTGAAGAAAAGCAGCAAGGTCTGTATAGGTTAGCACTGAAAGGGAACCTCACCATGCAGTGACGGGAAATGAGGCAAGCTGACTATGCTACAAAGAACAAACT
This sequence comes from Megacollybia marginata, assembly GCA_003313965.1. NCBI lineage: Eukaryota > Fungi > Basidiomycota > Agaricomycetes > Agaricales > Porotheleaceae > Megacollybia > Megacollybia marginata. The sequence continues at coordinate 20,055 of QLOY01001270.1, forward strand.
ACCTAAGCGAAGGAGGTGAGGTAACTAAACCACAACCCAACAACCCAATGCTCAAAGTAGTACTCTCTAAGTACCGCCCTGATGCTTCTTCTAAGTAACAGAGATGTTCTATCCCCTTGTAAGTTCGTGAGACCGGTGTAACTACGAAACAGATGGACTTTGGATCGGCTTTAAGTGAACTGTAATGTTCCCCTTAGGAGGCGTTTCAAAAGATTTTCAGTCTTGGCCGCCTAATGGTCTTATCAGCACAAAGGCTGGGCCTGAGTCAGCTGGATTCACATATAAGGAAGATGCAACTGCACCTTCCATTTTTGGATGTAACATGATGGCTATGTATCTCTAAAGTTTCCTTCTCTAAAGATACTGACAATGATATTATCTACAATAAGTATTAGTGTGGTGCAGCAGTCAAGTCTGGTAAACTTACCAAAGAAGGAACTGACTGCCAGTGAATAGTGGGTGGTGTTAGGTGCCATGCAAGGAACTGGGTGGCACATCTGCAAACACTATATATAAGTGATGCACTTTCACACATCAGGTGCCTGTACTCTGGTCCAGATGACTAACCCGGAGCCTCGGAATAGGCCTGAGACCTTAACAACTGGAAGCGCAGCACACAAGTTGATTTCAAGTCTGACTACTACAGAACTGTAAGGAACTAAGGTAGCAACCATACAAATTCAATGAACATCATGTTATCCAAGCGTGATGGACCATATATAGACAAAAATACAAGGAAAATGTTGTAGAAATTGATAGAGAGGTAATATGCAAAATCTGTCACACAAAGTCATGGATAAAAGCATCCTTTTGAATTCTGTGCAATCAGTTGAATAATTAAATCAAAACTGCATGACTAGTTCGAAAATTAGTCTGGATCTTGCCAATAAGTGGTCATGCCACCCCAAAAGAAGCACCTCCAAGACAAGACATGTCGATTAATAGGTTCTAACACACTAGAGTCACTGTATGCCATCCCCTTGGACTTGATGAGGAGGTAATACATGTTGGCACTGGGGTTGTGTTCTCATTGTGATCCCCTTTAGGTTTGTTAACTGATCTATACAGCTTGGAGATGCATACAGACATGGTTTGGATGGTCCTCAAGCTGCATTGGCAGTGAGAAAATATAGAGGTCACTGTACTCTGTCTGGGACAATAATGGAAGAGCTAGATGAGGCAAAAATTAGTTGAGGTGGTCATAAAGCATTAAAAAGGGAACTAGCCATTCAGATTTGCATGGATTTGGCTGAATTTTGGACATAACATAGTTCAACACATTTAAAATAAGACTGTGCAATGAATTTTCCATAACTACTCTAGAAAGCATTCCACACCCTTCCCGAGCCTTGTCCGAATGTCCTTCACCATGTGACAGACACTTCACATGATGTTTGTTGAATTTATATGGTTGCTACCTACTACCGGAATAACTCTGAAGGCTTACATAAGGGTCATGGGGCCTATGCAAAGTAAATACAGAACAATAGAAGGGTAGTAATATCAGTAAGCAGTATCAGATGACAAGGGTAAGTAATAGAAATGATAAAAGATGATCCAGATAGATCCCCTAATGGTCCTGAGCAGTCCAAAATGGATTCCAATTGCACTGGAGTCAGATAGGGTCAGAACTGGACCAGACTGGAGTAATCCCAAAGCAGAAACTCGGAAAACTCGAAGGCTGCAAGGGATTGGCCTGGTGTGTAACAGTACCTTCTCTTTAGTCCACTGATGCAGCCTCAAAGGGCTGAAGGTATCATATTGGAATGGCCTCAGACTCAGACCGAGACTGCAGGAATTGGGATCAGAGCATCAGGAAATAGTGGATGATGAAGGAAAATGTTGAAGGAGAAGAAGGAAGTGCAACAGAATGAAACTGGAAGTGAAAACTGTAAGGACTCCAGAAAAAACACACAGAATGACTCCAGAAACAGTGGAAGGATTCTGGAAATGACTTGGAAAGGGTTGGTTGGCAGTTGCTGGTTTACATAGTGTATGATGTGATTTGGGTTCTTGTTGAGCAGTTGGATCAGGAGAGGATGTATTGTGTGGTATGTTTAGAGTGGCTGCATGAAAGACCATGCAAGTGCTTCGATGAATAGATTTCAGGAGATGAAGAGAAGGTGGCTGGGTCAATGATAAAGGGCATAGTTGGAAGTACAAATGGAAGAGGTATGAACAAGTCACTCAGGGGCTGGGGAATCTGCTCAGTTGGGGTTTCAGAAGAGATTAGCCTCTTTCTGGACCAGAACAAAGCTCTCCAGGCAATGATTTTGGGTGACCAACTTTTTGGTCTTACCTTTGGATTCTGAAGAGAGAAAAGAAGGGGTACCCAGCAACAGACTTTGGGAGTGGTGCCTCTCTTCAAAGGGCTGTCTGTTGTTGCATGCCTTAGTTTGTGAGAACTTTTCACCTTGCCAATGCTAGGGCTCAGTACAGAAACTGGAGAAGCCACAAAAAGAACTGTGTTGACTGCAGAAAATGACAAAGACACTGATGATGGTGACACCAGATGCTGTAGCATCTATGCATAGATTACTGACAACTTTCTAAAGAGCTTTGTATAGATTCTGGACAGCTAATAGCTCTTAGAAATGGCATGGCCTGGTAGAACCACAGCATGATATGGCAAACACAGCAGGAATAAATTATGGGCACTGGCAATTGCTGTAACTGAGACTTTATTTGTTTATATTTGTTCCTGGGCCAATTCAGCCCAAAAATGGCATCAAGTTTACAGTCTGATCAGCACACTTTGGCAACTAGCAATAGTGAGAAGAAATGTATTTGAGACCATTATCTAGAAAATAGATTGAGCAAAACTGCAATTCTGGCCAAAATAGCCTAATTCTTGTCTGTTCCCAGCTTAATGGCAGCAGATATTCTAAATTTAGTCAATCCATTTTGTCCTGCCTTAGACTAAAAGGGGTTTGATGCACAAATAGTAGGCAAACAAGGGCACACAAGGCTAAAAAAATGCACACACAGTGGCGGGTCAGAACACGTGATGTCACATTGCCCTGCCCAATATTCCGTCTACAGCACCATAGATGAAGGTAGGAAAGAATGTTTACACACAGATGACTCCAAAAACTCATTTTCTTTTGCAGATATGACAAACTACATGTCAATCAGATGCAGAAAAAGGAAATCAAAAAACCAGCTCAATAATCTTAATCTGGTGTGTGTTGCACTTGCTGCCAGTACAAAGCCACCTACAGGAAAGGAAAACAAGCATATTGAGCACTGGTCTGCTGAGATATAAACCCTCAAATATGCAAAGAAGCATGCTGAGAGCAAATTGCGCAATGAGCGCTGAAAGAATCTTTGTGCCTGCAAAAGGATTTGAGAGCTCAAAGCTGATCATAAGCAGCTCAAAAGGAACATTGTTCCGTTGTTAGAGAGAAGGGTCAATTTTTGGAATCTGGAGGCAGAAAAGGTCAAGGCATGCACTGAGCACACAATCCAGGGGTATGACAATCAAATTGTTGAACTCCATGCTAGCCTTGGAATCCAGTGCACCCAGAAGTATGCACTGCAGAAGAAAAACAAAAGATTAGTGGAAAGAATGCTACATGTGGTCAAGAGGACAGAGGCAAAGTGTTGAAAGCAGGGTTCCATATATCAAATCATGCATAAAGGAAAGTACACTGCAGAAGTGAAGGCTCTTGCACGATTCCTTACTCAGAATGGAACATTGGAAGAAAAAGTAGGAAAGGTAATCCAAGGTGTTGCAGGTATGATGGGAAAAAAAGTGGATTGCTGTATGAGCCAATGATCCGTTGGGTGAGCCATTATTGAAGGCGGGATTGCATCTGATCTTCAAGTGAGTTATGAGATGGCAACATCTGATAGTGCATCAATTATTGCTTATTAACAAGACTGAATGAAATTGAATACTTGTAGATTTGATATTCAGCTCTGACGGTACCTCCAACAAACATGTCGAATATATTTCATGACATGTTACCCTAAAAGCATCAGATTACAATGGTGGTCCACAAACATGGAAGCATCGCACCTTAGGTGTTTCTTCAGCTACCGACAAATCAACTGAAACCCAGGTGAAAGGACTGAAGGTACAGCTGGAAGAGCTGTCTAATCGATTCAATTCCAGCCCACTTGCTGCAAAAGTGAATCTTGCATTTGCTGCTGATGACTTTGCTTGCAAATTGAAGGGTACCTTTGGTGATCATGCGTCAGATCAGATCAAATTCCATTCCTCACTTGGGGAGTGGAAACAAGAGGTGATTGAAACGTGGCAGGGGGAAGAGAGGCTTCTTACCATGCTGTTTGGAGGAGTACTTCTTGAATTGGCATTAGCCAAAGGGAGAAAGATCACTGAGCTCGGGGGACAGGCTGTCTGGGATGCATTGGTACCAGTTGAGAGACAGACAATTGAGAAGGAGATTATGGCCAGATTGACAAGGGAGTTGGGTCAGGTGGCAATCAACAGCCTGCCTGTAGATCAACGGCATCGCATGGAGATGTTTATACGCACTGGATGTGGGATGCATAAGGATGTCAACACAGTCAAGGGTGGTGATACCGAAATGCAGGCACATTGGGCACAAGCTAACCTCACTCCACCAATTCTGCTACCTAACAAAGACAATGCAGCTGGTCTCAGCCAAGCTGTCGACACCACTAATCCTACTGCAGCAGAAGAGAGGGCAGAAAAGTTGTCTGATCGTGGAGCTGTCAAGTTATCAACTCTTGGTGGAACAATCTGTCGCAATAAAGATAAAAAAAAGATACCTTTACATGGTATATGGCCTCCATCGAGCAGAAAAAGGTCACCTTCCCTGATGTCAGTAACACATGATATGGTAGCCATGGTGGATCATGTTGCCTGATGCTTGTGCATGAAAACACCTTAATACGGTTTATGGAATATGTCAAGGACTGGAAGGTTGGATGAACATTGAGAAAAACTTTGTCTCAGGGTTAAAAGATCGACCAACCCAGACTGAGGTTGCAACCCACACTGTCTATCACATCACGGTTTCCATCCCCTTTATGGAAGAGATGCGCCAAAACAGAAATATGCTTACGATGGGCCCTTTTTTGACAAAAAGAAGGCATTTCTGCAGAAGATATATAACAATCCATCATTCTGGATAGGGCTGAATCCAGTAGCAACCAAGGGCACACTTGATGGCAGCAATTGGTGAGAACCGGCAGTCATGGAGGCTATGGCATCAAACCTTCAGGTGTCATGTTTCTCTGACCTTGAAGGATGCATCAAATCCTTCATTGCCAGTGCTTCAGCAACATTTGATCGCTTCACCAAAGAGTTTGAGCCAGGAGGACTGATTGCCACTCTAATGCCAGAGGAACACGATGAGCTCTTCTTTGCAACAACAAATGATATAAATGAGGGTGCATTGGGAACTTACCATGTTGATATGCGAGATCGTCCAGTGCAGACCTTGCATAAATTCAATGCGAGGTTCCAAAGCAAAGTCAATGACACAGAAAGCTTCATCAGTTCTCAGCTGGATTCCGATGTAGATCAGCAATATCTGCGACACGAAGCACGTATTTTGGATGCCAGCAAACTTGCTGAAAAGGATAAGAATGCTCACATTGAAACCAGTATGCTCAAAGTGGCAGCCAATCGCAAGAAAGCCAAGAAACGGGAAGATCGGGAGAGATCCTGTGTTGCTGCAATTCTAGAAACATCAAAAAACCTCATTCTTGATCCAGAAGCCATCAGAAACCTCAAGAGGGATGAGCTGAATGCACAATTGGACTTCCATCGTGATCAGAAAGAAGAGAAGGCCATTCCCAAGGATGATCCACGAAAAATCAAGGCCAAATCACACTACAAGACAAATGATGAGAGGAAGGACATGTTACTTGGGGCTGTGGCTCGATACTTATCCAGATCAGGACAAACAGACACTTCAGTAGCTGGGGAGGGAGCTTCTTCAGTCAGGAGAGCACGAGAAGATATGCTGTATGAGTCAGATTGCGATATGGAGTGAATGGTGACATTAGCTGATGAATACTTAATCAACAGTAGTATTATAGAATAATTCTAGATCGTGGAAACAGCACGAGATGTGTTGCATGAAGTGGACGACATTGTGGGCAGATCGGAAGGTGGCTGTGCTATTAGTCAGCCACCACTTCATTACAGTGGATTGCTGGTACCCATAAATTATATAATGCATAGACTACTGGCAGCTTATACAATACTACATATAGATGATAATAGGCCTGCAATGCAATATATATATATATCCATATTACCTGATACAAGCTTTATTCCCTCCCTTTGGTAGGATGGCGACCTTCGGCTGCCATTCTACCTGCGGTCAGTCTTGCAGCTTGCTGCTCCACAGGGTTACATCATTCCAGAGCAGACCCAGGTTTATTAGTCAGGCTTATATAAATTAGCCAAACAACCAAACACCGTGCTATTTTACATTATAGATAGTATGCTTATGTGTAGGTCACATGATCATGTACCATAAGTGGAAAAAGCACTACCAGCCTATATAATGCTACATATAGGACAATAATAGGCCTGCAATGCTAGCTATATATATATTACCATATATAGTATGCTTATGCATAGGTCACATGATCTTATACTACAGGTTCAAATATATGCATTTGAGAGATATAAATATAGTGTATATATATAAGAATTAGGTAGATCACATGATCTGATTACAGCAAGCTATTTTCAGCTAGAGTAAAGAAAACATAAAAAATACAAATATAAGATAGGGCATGGCATGCCCAGATTAGACAAATTATGACTGTGGGAACTTTTGACTTCTTTATATGGACAGATGCAGAATTTCAATGTGGTTCTAATGGTATTCAATTTGCATTTTATTTTCGAAAAGTTGGTGGTGAAAATAGTCTCTATTGTAAGGGCAGTGCATAAAAAAGGAGTACAGGCACGACATACCTGTCAATTGTGATGGTTGGACTGTGTGTTGATGTTTGTTAGTTTGCCAAATAAATACCCTATGTGACATAGCCTGTATACAGCACTATAGAAGGTATCCACCTTTCTGAGATTTTATATACAGTCCTATGCTACAACTTTTGTCTAATCTGGTTGCTTAGTTCACCTACATTGCCAAAGAAATCACATGTTGTGATATTTTTGGTGGTCACTGTACTCAGGTATCAGATCTACCAGGCAGGTTGATCACACTTTTTTATTTCTTGATAGATCCACTTATAAATGTTCTCAGGAAATCTTGGATCCTAATTCTGGAATTAAAAGCCTGGATGGTCTGCCAGAAGTCTATAAAGTCGGAACACCCATTCAGATATGCAGCTATTGACCTGGGCACCCATTTTCATTTCTTGATGGATCTGCTGATAAGTGAATGTACCAATATGGTAGACCTCAAATCTTGAATATTGAAGCCATCAAAGTCTTGGATGGTCTGCTAGAGGTCTATAAAGTTGGAACACCCATGCAAGTATGCAGAGTGAAAGCTAGGTTGACCTAGGCCTGAAACTGAGATATAATAGACTGATACTGTATTGAATACCTATTCACTGAGATTCATTATCTATTGACTGGGATTGACTGACATTCACCAGCATTCAATATATACAAAGGCTATTGACTGGGGCCAAGTATGCAGAGTGAAAGATAGGTTGAGTATAAGGGTATACTGGTCTATAGCAGTTGAATATAAACCTATGACAAGTGAATACATCCATATAAGGGTATATACATGCCTCTTAAGGAGTTGTATGTGTCTATTTTTTCAGCACCAGCTTTTCAAAAATAAAATACAAATTGTGCAAGAACAAGAGCATGTATAGCAAAATGAATACCACCATTAGAACTGCATTCGTCCATATAAAGAAGTCAAAAGTTCCCATAGTCATAACTTGCCTAATCTGGGCATGCCATGCCCCATCTGGTATTTTCTACGTTTTCTTTACTCTAGCTAAAAATAGCTTGCTATAATCAGATCATGTAATCTAACTAATTCTTATACATATACCAGCTCTCAAATGCAGTTCTACTTATAGTATAAGATCATGTGACCTATGCATAAGCATACTATATATGGTAATATATATATAGCTAGCATTGCAGGCCTATTATTGTCCTATATATAGTATTATAGGCTGGTAGTGCTTTTTCCACTTATGGTATATGATCACGTGACCTACACATAAGCATACTATGTCAGGTATTATGGATATATATATATATTGCATTATTGTCCTATATGTAGCATTCTATAGGCTGGTCTACTTAGTATATCATCATGTGACCTGTGCATAAGCATACTATATATAGTGGCTATCAGGTAATGTATATATATTGCAGGCCTATTATTATCCTATACATAGGCTGGTAGTCTGTCCATAATCTCTGCATAGGCTTTTATATTATATAATCAACATTCATTTATTCATGCCATGGCTGCCATGGTAGAGCTTATTTTGCTGTTGAGAATCTATGCAAAAGCTCTCTGGAAAGTTATCAGGAATCTATGCATAGATCCTTGTGAGTGAGTCCTAGTCCAAGCACTGCAGCAAGACCTCTATTGGAGATTTGAGTGAGTTGCAATGTGGAAACAGCGATGAGTGCATTGTTTCACACTCAATAGCTTTGGAAGAGTTGGCCTCCTCATGGTTATTGACATCGATGTCAGTATTAATTGGAATGGGTGGTAAATTTTTGTTCACCAACATTGTCTGAAGCAAACAGTGGACAAGGGCTCTATTGGTCCCAACATTCATGACATGCTCATGGCGATCTTGGCAGACACTACACACAGCAAGCGTCCAGGCACAGATAATTACTTGGTCAAGTCTGAAATATACTGTTTACTAAAAATGTCTACATGATCTAAAATTAGATGAGCTAACTAGCAGCAACCTTTGCTTTCCACTTGGTTTTCTGTATGCTCCTTTTCTTGCTTTCCAATGCAGCATGCTATAAATCACATCAGAGACATACCTCTGAAGCACACTTCTTTTGTGTGTGTTTCACCTTTTCAAACAACTTGGGCTGTTTGTTACTCATCATCATCTTGTCCATATCCTGTTCAGAATCAACTTCAGCAAGTTTTGAGTATTTCTGTTTCTTGCATGCTTTGCCCAGCTCCTTCTCAAATGTATCATGATCAACACCAGTGGCTTCAGCAGATAATTCAGCTGTCTGGAGGGCTACAGCATCTTCTGGAACTGCTTTCAAAGCAGATTGTGCAACACTATTTGTTTCATCACCTTCGCTTACCAAGGCCTTGTCATCCTCATCAGCAAGTTTCTGGAATGATTGCTATTTTTGGCTGCTCAGCCGCTGAAAGGGAACCTGACCATGTGATGATGGAAAAGGCAAGCTGACTACACTACAAAGAAACAAAACTACCTAAGCGAAGGAGGCGAGGTAACTAAACCACAACCAACAACCCAACACTCAAAGTAGTACTTCTCTAAGTACCGCCCTGATGCTTCTTCTAAGTAACAGAGATGTTCCAAGTCCCTATTTATAGGGATTCAGTCTTGACTGCCCCTGTCAATCCTAAAACTTCTGACTTAAATCCTTTAGGAAACTTCTCATCTTCTCTTCTGGGGCTGTGCTACCACCTTTATTATTATGATATCATAATTATACTTGAATGATGTCATGATGTGATGTCACATTCCTTTAGAATATTCCAGTGGGTTATATAAATAACTTTTCTTTCAGACCAAGCACATATACAGCGCATGTTGTAGCCTCAATGTAGCCATCTTAGTCAATTCAAAGTTTCATTGGGGGAGTGCATTACAGAGCCAGTCAAGAGCCAGTAATCTTTTCCACATTTCTTCCTGAGACGAACATTAATTTCTGTATCATCTTGATGTTGATTTAGAGAGCAATGATGAAAAAGACAGATTGAATGCAGTGTCATGAGTTTGGGATGGCGGAGTTTGAAATTATGTGACTAGCTGATGGCTGTGCTCTGCGATGATGAACGCTGTTCATTCTGCTTTGAACTGCTCTTTTCTCTCCATCAATGATATATGGCCTGCTACATACTCCAATATACCCGAGGACCTTCTCCCTTACTTGTGTCATGGCCGGAATTCAAGCACTTCAACAATTCTGCTAATACAGTGTACACTCCTCTGAGTTCTGCTTCTTATCCAAAACTAACCCAACCTCTGTTACGATGGGCATATGCAGACATGTACAGCTCATCTTTTACTTCATTTCACAACACTTTCCATATGCCTTCGTCATTTCCTTTCTCATAACAGGAATGCGGCTGTGCAGTGCTCTTTCTGCCAGCATTGCAAACTAGTGGCTGAAAAGCTTTGAAAGGCAAGTCGTATAGAGCTCCATGGCATTGCCCAGCTCTTGCCAGGTCACGTCAGCCAAACATTCACAGAAGAATGGAGAAGAGCTTCCATGCCAGATGTTTCTTGAGCATTGCAGTGGCATCGCTTGCTGCTTATCAGCAAATGTAAGTCTTATTTTTGTGAATGAATTGCCCTCACTGACAGTCTATCAGTCCATATGCTTCAAATCGAACAAGCTGTGGTTTTCCGCAGTTTGTGATTCAGACATGAGCAGCTCGATTACACAGTAAGCTATTGATGTTCGTATTCCGCTCTATATAACTGTTCTCCAGGATGAAGAACGCATAACGCACTACAGTGCACCGCTGAAAGGGAACCTCACCGTGCAGTGACAGGAAAATGAGGCGAGCCGACTACGCTACTAGGAACGAACTGCCTAAGCGAAGGAGGCAAGGTAACTAAACCACAACCAAACAACCCAACGCAAAAGGTAGCACTCTCTAAGTACCACCCTGACGCTTCTTCTAAGTAACAGAGATGTTCTATCCCCTTGTAAGTACATGAGACCAGTTTAACTACAAAAGAGACACGCTTCGAGTTGACTTAAGTGAACTGTGATGTTCCGATTAAAATCATTAGGTAAGACCTAAGCGTTGTGGGTGAGACTCTGATTAAGAGATCTCAAGGGTCACTGTGCGAAACAATGAAGGAGGGTGTTCTTTAGAATGAATGGAGACTTCTCTAGAAGTGCTCAAGGTGCCAGAGTTTGAGACTGTGGACTTAGTTTGCCAATGTGAGGAACACTGGTCTTGGATGTGCTTAGGGAACGACTCCTTAAGGCAGATGGCAGCAAGTGCGGAGGGACTGTTCTGGCTGTTAAGCGGTACTAAGTCCGTCGGCAATGAGTGCGGCCTTGAGGATACGGGAGAGGATGAGGTACTAAGTCAGTGACTCGCACGCAAGTTTACTTCGGTGACTACCAGAACTGTTCTGGCCCGCAGGCAGTACTGAGTTCTCCTAACTTCAAGTTGACGATGTCTGAGCGGGAGTGCCCGGACACTCTATGATGCAAACGTTCCCTAAAGCAGTACCAGTTAGTCTTAAATGCAGCAATTTCTTGTGCGATTAGATGCTATGTAATCTGTGGTTCAAAATGCAAGGTAGTATATACCTGCGAAATACACGCTGTTCTGTCTTCGTCTGTATTCTGCTTTTTACTTCCTATTTCCTCCCAGCTTTATACTGTCTGAATCCTTCCAGAACCTTCTAAACACCTGACCTGTACGTGTATGTGCCTGTCTGATTCCTCATCCTTTTACTGCCATAGGAGTGCCGTGCCGTAGATATGTGTCAATCCAGTGTTGTCATCTCGGCATGACACGTCGATCCTCCTTAAGCGACGGAGGAAGGTTGCTGGTGTCGTACTCGGGTCCCTAATTCAATAGAGTTAGTAGGCAGCCTTGTTGTGTGTGCTCTGCACTGTCTCCAACGCTTCCTTAGTTTGTTTCTCTACTGCCGAGAAGCACTTCGACTGACTCCCTCGAGGATTTATCTCTGTCTAGTCCTCCGCATAACGATAACATTATACCGCCGGCATCATCACTATCCGGACTCGTTCCTAAGTCATACCTGCCGCTTTAAGACTTCCCCGATCTATCTCTGAGGGAGATATCCTAACCCCTACTGGCTGACTATGGCCTTAAGACTTTCGTTATAGTGTAGATAATGGTCAAGGTAACGGCGCGTGAGTTAGATACAGCTGACTGAGCTTTAAGCCCAAGCCAGCTCGTCTTAACTCTAGTTTGACCGTCTGTTCGAGTAGTGTGCTCGTTATCTGACGCCACATGCCTCTTATGACATGGGGTACCTTCTAACCTACAGGCTTATCCCTTAGAGAGTCTTTCTCTTGTTTAGGGGATGCCTGGAATTTGTCTTAAGTTGTATTTTGAAAGACTTTCAGCCCTAGCCGCCTAGCGGTCTTATCACCACCTGTATCAGGCAGGATTTTGTCATCAAGTTGGCACAGTCGGGAACGGTCAGGTAGTAATTATGTAATGTTGGTGTAGGCTAGAAGAGGATTTGCACAAAGTTCATGAAGATTCATGACCATCTGTCCATAGCCATTTTCTGCCGTCACAAAGTGCCCACAGGAAAGACTGCAGCTCGAAAGTAGCCTGCTTATTTCAAAAAATGATGCATACAGCAGCTGTACAGCACATGATTAAGTAAGTATATGATGAGCCACGTTGTTTCATGCGTTGGCTGCAACATTCAGTTTCTCTTACTACATCTTCCAGCCACACCTTCAAGCAAAAACCATGTGTAAATCTATGCTAGAGGGATGCTACTTGGGCAGTTATGTCTATCTGAGTCTAATTTGCTGGCATATCTGTGTCATATCAAGAACTTGAATGGTATATCACAACTTTTGTTCCCAAGAGCTTCAGTGGATAAATTGATAGGCATAGGTGAGAATCAATTTTCAACCACAGAAGATTACCCCTTCCATTCTAATCTCAGCTTCTGCATCCAATCCGCACCTTTCGCTGCGACAGCCATGAACCATCCCATCATGACACTAATATCCACTCGTACTCTTGGTATAAAAGCTGTCTTGTTTATGCTGAAGCCCATCAGACAACTTGTCTTGCTTTCTGAGGCTTGTTTCTCACAGCTATTCACTTGCTCTTGCTTTGCTTTGACTTTGTCTCTGATATGGCCCGATGCAATACTTAGTTGTTACAGTGACTTTCCCTGACTTGATGCCCAGCAATGTGCCAAATGTGATCGCTTGGACAATACATGGAGTGAAACTGAATGTGGATATGTTATCTCGCGCATATTAAGTACACTCAAGTTGCTCATTCTCATTCATAGCAACAACCTCAATGCAACAGTTGTGGATGCGTCATCAAGTACCTTCATGATGGGATGTGTGGGGCTTGTTATCACATAGCCTCTTCAGGTATGTCATAGTAAATCCACATAGCTGTACTTCTGACAATACATGTAGTGGATGTCCTCAAAGAAGTCAATATCTTCACAGTAGACATACTAACCAGTGTGCAGCTCAGCAACAGGTTCAAACTATTCACAATCATGCCAAGCACCATCATTCCGAAGCATCAAACTTCTGAATCAATCAACCACCACAAGTGCAGAATGAGTCTCTTTGACAGTGTCAGACGACTGACTCTTGACATTATCTGTCTTGCAGGTGAGCTAAATTGTCATAGGGCTACACACTTCTGCAGGATTCAACCATGACTTTGAGGCATTGAACCTGACTGTCAGTGCACAGTCCAAAGACCTGCATGATGCCTTCTTGCTTCGCAGGGCAACCATTTGTTTATTCCAGCTCTTCACATTCTAGTAAGCTTCTTCAAGCACCTATGGCAGGACCTGACCCATAGATATAAGCTGAATAACTATGGATGTAAATGGGCATAGAGCTAAGGTCATACTATATATATCTATTCGGGTCCCTGCAGGTCCTTCTCACATCCGTCGTTCAACGGATCCTCCTGCCAGTGACCTCCTTTCCAGCGACCTCTTGCCCAGACCTGCCACCTGTGAGTCTGCGACCTTGGTGACAGATTATGTTTGGTCACAGTGTTGCGCACGTGGTAAGTTCCACATCTCTCTCTGCAATACTATTTACATGTAATGTGTATACCTAGTTCAAACTCCTTTATTCCCAGCCCTCCCCTTTGGGTCCCTCTTTAGGTCTTTAGTCTGCATAGGATCTTTCTGGATGGCCTCATGAAATTGGCATCAGCGCAGCCTTAGAATGATGTCTCATTGGCTTTCTTTTTCCATTCAATATCTGGCTTTTCTGGGATCCTGTGTACACCTTTCCATTATTCTCAAGCATCCAAAACATCTATGTTCAGACCTTTGGCTCAGCCTCTGTGCTGTGTATTTCCCACTGTCACTAATTTGAGGCAGGATTTGCATTGACATGACCACACTAACGAGACAGACCCAATGGTGTTCTTGACAGTCACCTTCATTGATCTACCTATTTCATTCACCACTGGCATCATTACTGATTTAATTGGTCTGACTTGGTGTCAGTGCTTTCAAGTTGCCAGATTGAGTACATCAGAGTCTATTAGTGGCTATTTCACCTCTTAACCATTTGTATTCATTGCTATAAATTTGCTTCCCACTGACTCAGTGTTTGGCAGCATTGGAGTGAGTCCGAGTGATGGTCAGTGGTCAGTTCAGAAAGGTGACCCAAATATTGTTGCTATGTTGCTATATTGAATCCGTCTATGCCCACTAAGGGCAAGGTTGGTGACCCTTGATGGACCTACTATGTAGTTATACTGTAACTATAACAGCTAGGATCGGGTGCATCAAAACCTCTCCAGGAAAACCTCGTTGTCCCGATCGTGCATATAGTTGCACTGCTACAGAGTAAGCTGACAGTGATCTCGTATATGGATATAATGGAACTACAACCATCTTGCCATTTGGAGGTGATGACCAGATGATAGATCCCTAGAGATGTTCCAGTCACTCAATGATGTAATCACCAGTTTAATGTTAGATTTGATCCACCCAAGTTCTTAAGTATAAAAGGTGAAATTGTTCTGCAGGGGTCTGGTCTTGTCTGTGACTACTCCAAAGCAGTATATATATCTTATAAATGCTTGGCGAGTACATAGTCTTGCCTACGAACCAGTACATTTCAGTAACATAAAGTTCTTTGTATGTGCTATTTGGAGATTAAGAGTGTTATTGGGTGCGTTACATGGCTCTGATTGCTACAAAATGCAAGATATAAGCATATTATAGCTAATTAAACATAGATCAGGTACCCAATTGATCAATGAAGTCGAAATAAAAAAGTGTGAAAATGGGGTATTTTGCTCGAATCTGTTACTTAGGTCACATTGTACTCTTGCCTTCAACTTCAACTAAATGTGTGGACTCTCACCCAGCCAGGAGATGTAAGCTGGTTCTAAGTCCTTGGAACATTCTCAAGGCATGTACCAAGCTCTTTCAATCTCGACTGAAGTTGATTCATGTTGCATTCAGGTCTGCAGCATCACGGGTGCTAAATAGACGTAAAATTGATTCTCTCACTCTCTGACCTCAGTTGCTCTCAAAATTACCAGTGTGTGGCAATCTATTGTTACCTTTTGCTTGTTCTCGAGCTCTGAGCTCATCCCAGCCTGATTTCAACACAAAACCAATGAGAAACAGCTGCAAATAGGCCAAGGACTGCTTGAGGAAAGTAGAGCTGCAGCCTTGGGGACAGATGAAAAGACTGGCTGGACCTCTTGTCATTAGTGGTGTTCAAAGTAAGCCTTTTTGGCCACTTTTCAATACCACTTTTTCTCTACTTTTTGTCAATTTGGCAGTAAAATGACTCAAAAGTGAAATAAAAAGTGATCTAAAAGTAGCTAAATAGCTACCTTGAACCCCCCCCTCCTCAAAGTTTTAGTAAAAGGAGAGAAAAAGTAGATAGTTCTACTTTCCCCATGACTGTTAATGAAAAAAGGAATACCAAAAGTAGACTAAAAGTGATGTGAAAATGTAAAAGGATGTCCAGACTTCCTTTTCAGCTCCTTTTACTTTTACTTTTTGTTTACTCTTGGATGAAAAGTAGACAAAAATGAAAAATTAAAAGTAAGTAAAAAGTAAGTAAAAAGTCTTACTTTGAATACCACTATTATTGATCAAAGCCAACCTGTCTGAAAATGAAAATCAAAGGATGAGATGAACACATTGTCACTCGTAAGTGGTCAGTCATTGTTTCACCCTCCGATTGCTCAAAGAAATTGCCACCTTCATTATAGCCAGCTGAAATGACCTCATAAGTAGAGAGTTCATTTCCTCATCCATTATTATTGATCAACACTCAATATTGAATATAGAACCTCTTCTATGTGGGCTTTGTATGCATTATGCCAAGACAAACACATTCAGACCAAACTTCTCTTTCTCTTGAAACAGATAATCCAACTATGGACCAACTCAACTCTTTGATGTATCTCAACCACATTGTCAAGGAAACTATGCTATATCACTTGCCTGTTGTCTTTCTTACTCATGTTGCCAATGTAATCCCCTTGGGCAAACCTTACACAGATGTGCAAGGTATTTAGCATAGTAGCATTTCATGTGTCTATGTTCTTCATCCTATTGTACTTTGATTATTACGGTGTGCAGCATATGGAAAGATCAAGAGGTTGAAATACCCATCCTTGTGGTAAACATCGAGAAGTCAGATGCCATGGAGTTCAAGTATGTTTTTTCACTTGCTGTTTCTGGAGCTTCTGTTGAGCTTCCTGTGAGCTTGGAACCAGTTCCAATTGCACGAATATTTGATACTGATTTAGCATATTTTTCAAAAATTTTTGAAGGTGGTTGCCACTGGCAGGGGGCACCTACCTTCCTACATCATGTGATATATTAATATTCTGGTACCCTCTTGTTTCAGATCCCTTTGCCTTTTCATTCTGGCATTGCTGATGTTGTTACCGAGGGACTCGGACTCGCCACCCGCTCGTGGGATGGCCCACTTAGGTTTATCCCCTTGTAAGTACATGGTTTAACTAGTCAAGAACGATTAGAAAGTTGCTGGTTAAGGGCAGACTCCAATCAAATGGGCTTCGGATTGATTTAGACAAACTGAACATTCTACAAAAGACTGTTAAATAAGTCCTAAGTGTTGCGGAAGAGACTTCAAATTAGAAGATCTCAAGGATCACTGCATGAAACAATGAAGGAGGGTGTTTGTTAGAATGAAGTTAAGAAGTACTCAAATGCTGGAGTGCTAGGCTGCAGACTTGGATGCCAGTGTAATTAAACAGTGGGCTTAGGTGCTCTTAGGAGAATGACTCCTTAGGGCAGATGGCAACAAGTGCGGTCTTAAGGATATGAGAGAGGAGGAGGTACTAAGTCGGTGACTCACACGCAAGTTTACTTCAGTGACTAATGGAACTGTTCTGGCCCTTAGGCGGTACTGGGTCCACTTAACTTCAAGTTGACAATGTCCTAAGCGATAATGCTAGGACACTCCGCAATGCAAACATTCCCTAAACGGTACTAGTTAGTCTTAGATGCAGCAATTTCTTGTGCAGTTAGATGCTATGTAGTCTAGTGGTTCAAAATGCAAGGTAGTATCAATACCTGCAAAATACATGCTGTTCTGTCTTTGTCTGTATTCTGCTTTCTTTCTTCATTTCCTCCCAGCTTTATACTCCCTAAATCCTTCTAGAACCTTCTAAGCGCCTGACTTGTACATGTATGTGCCATTCTGATTCCTCATCCTTTTATTGCTGTAGGAGTGCCATGCCATAGAGGTGTGTCAAACTGTTCAATCCTACTTCTAAGTGATGGGGGAGTATTGCCGATGCATATTTGTATACCTAAGACAACTTAGTTAGTAGGCAGTCTTATTGTGCTCCTTCTGAATGAGACCCTTCTCTTAGAGGGTCCCATTGTACTCTCTTAGAAAGTCCTTGGACAGTAGTTCTTACCATCAAAACTCTCTTAAACTCTCTCGTATATGGTGCCGTTACACTGTTGACATACTGCCTGATCGATCATTCCCTAAGCAAACCTGTCTTAAGACATTCCTGATCTCGTTCTAAGAGATATGACTTCGACACCAGTGACTTGACTAGTTTACCCTTTTAGGCTTTTGATATGATGTATATTGCAGTCAAGGTGACAATGAATGACTTAGATACAATTGACTGAGCCTTAGGCCCAAGCCAACTCGTCTTAAGTCTGATTTGACCACCCGCAGGAGCAATATACTCTGCAATCGATGCCACATGCCTCTTATGACATGGGGTACCTTCTAACCTATAGGCTTGTCTCTTAGAGGGTCTTCCTCTTGTTTAGGAGATGCCTGGAATTCACCTTAGGAGGCATTTCAAAAGATTTCCAGCCTTTGCCACCTAGTCTTATCACTGCATGAGATGCGAACAGGCATTCTAGTAACCTACCTGGATCACCTTCTCCAGGCTCTGTCCATCATTCCTGGAGGCTGAAACCCATCAAGACACTCGTATGCTTGTTTTAAGGTCATTCACATTCAGACATACTGACTTTTGAAATGAGGCTGAAGCCGTTTGTCAAACTGTTCAGACCCAGAACAAGATTTGAACAGGTTTGATCAACTTGCAGAAGAACAATGGCCCAAATGCCTTCATAAAGGTACCTTCTATTACTTCAAGGCTATTGTTGTCTTATGTCTGCCAACTCATAGGGTCAGACAGTCAGGGATGTTGCTGTCATTCTCAAAGACATTGCAGCTACCTTGCAGAAGTGCCAGAGAAAGCCTTTGAAGATGATGGGAAATGATCTCTATTGGTACTCCTGCTCAGAAATTTCTCATTGACTTTGACAGTATGTTGTTATTCTTTTGGCCTTCATGTATTGGACCCCTCTTAGCCAGTTCTTCTGACCTTTGGGTTCCATCATCGTCCTGCATGAGTTCTACATGCAAGTTGAAGAACAGATACAATCCTAGCCCATTGTCCATGACATCCAACATTCTCCATTGAGTATGGTGATGGCTCCAGCATGTCTGGTCCCATTTATACTGATACCAGTGAGCTTTCCAAGTGTTCTGAGTTGCAGAATCTGAACGACTGCCCAGTCAATGTTGCTGCAACCAGCCAATATTTTTCTGCTGTAACTGACTTGTCCTCTGATTTCAATGGGGATCCTATTGATGGGTAAGGCTCATTCTCTGTGACAAGACCTGGATTACTCATTCTGCCAGAATTCTTGGCCTGGAATACCCATCTCTCTCCAACTTGGACAAGAATCCCTTCTTTAATACACCAAATGAGCAGGGGTCAGCTCAGGAGAACCAGTTTGGATTCAAGCTTGCCTCTAGCAGGTTAGAGTTGCAAATTGGTGTTGATGAAGGTAAGCATTATCCTTGATTGTTTCTTTTGCTCACTGTCCAAGATCTGTTCACCGGCAATATGATATTGACATGTCCACAGGTTTCTGGCAAGCTACAGATGCCAAGGCATTCATTGGCAGTACTACAGCTGACTCTGGCTTTGAGACAGTCATTGATACCAGCACCACCATCATGTATGCTCTGCCATTGGCTGCCAAGAGTTTCTACTCCAAGGTCTCTGGGTCCAAGTTGTTTGATAGTGAGAATGGCTACTACTCTTTCCTGTTCCATCTGTTTCTTTCAGCTGGGGTAGCAGTCAGAAATGGGAAGTCACTGCCAAAAAGTATGTGCTCTAGCCAGATCCTGTTGACATACTAATGGGCTATTCAGTTTCAACCTTGGGCAGACTGAAGAGGGATCTTCACCCTGCATAGGTGCCTTGGGTTCTCAGGACCTTGGCCTTGGCATGAATATGTGGCTCTTGGGCAACAGCTTCCTGAAGAATGTGTATGCAGCATTTGACTTTGACAGCAATGCTGTTGGCTTTGCATCTCTCCCTCATATTCACTGAACAGGCTGAGGTGTGGTGGTAGTGTTTACCTTGCAGATAAGGAGAATTTTTCTGGCATTTATGCAATCTACAATCCATTGTGGTTGAATGAACTTACATCAAAGGCAAAGTTCATGTTTGGGTGTTTCAATTCGACCACAGGCCAATGACATGAGTGATTGACTCATCGGTTTCATTGAAAGAGGATCCACTACCAGATGAGCTTGGCCAGCCTATTCGACCACAGAAAGAATGGACCAGGAGCTCAAACATAGGTCACAAAGTCTCACAAGATAAGAAGAAGGTGTAGAGAAGAGGGAGTTGTTGAAAGATTGGGGCAATGAGATCAATGACTTGAGAGTTGGCAGAGGGTTTGCAGACTGGGATATGGGTCTTGATCTGTATTCAACAAATTCATCTTCTGCATCAGCCATAGAGGAGACTAACCAAATGACATCTATACTTGTGATGTTGCTACATTCTTGATAATCTAGTGCACATCTTTCCCAGATATTCTGCAACCATCAACTTCAACCATGTTTGGTTTTCAGGTTGGGTCTAGGAAGCAATTGGTATCTCAAAGGTTGAAAGTGTTGACTCCAGCAGTACCCTCATCCTTTTTCAAGTCTATAGGAGGCAGATATGGGCCAACATTGGTATAAAGCTTGAAAAAGATGAATCCCAACAAAGGTCTGATATAGCTTGAGGAAAGTGAGCATGACACAGACATCAATATCACTCAGATAGTTGATGTATACCAAGAATAGGAAAGCTAAGAGAACTGGTAAGGGACAAGCCAGGTGATTGTCTGGTTCATGACTTTGGCCTGATAGTATATCCCTTTAATAGAAAGAAAGGCTTTCTGCAAAGACTGGGAGTGCATGACATAAAGCTGGCATTTAGCAGACAGACAAAAACAGTTTTCAATGAGCGACAGAGGAAGTCAAGGATTGGAAGGAAGGGATGCAAAGAGTGATACCATGCAGAGCACATTGTCAATATCTCCCAGGGCATCTATAAAGGTTAGATACCTGAAAGAGTTGATCCATCATGCTCACCACTGAACAAATTTTGACAGTTCCTTCCTGGTTACTTTGGTAAGGTGGGTATGAGGCATTTCCACCTCAAATGGAACCAATATTGGTGTCTTGTCATTAACATTGACAAGCTATGGATGCTCATTCCAGAAGAGCAGAAGAAGGGTTTAACAGAGAACACCCAAGTTGTACTAGTCATCAACACGCTCAGAGCTAGACTGACTGCAGTCCAGTTTGGTCCAGGTTTGGGGGGGGGTCTTGGTTGAACCTCAAACCTCAAGGTTTGGTTCAACACCAGGATTTTCTCAACCTGAACCTGAACCCACAGGTCCAGGTTCAGAAGGTTCAGGTCCAGGTTCGAACTGAGGTTCACTGGGTTCAAGCATACTTCCTATTCATGCTTGTTCAATGCTAATAAATTTTGTCAGGGTTTTTTTTTTCACCCAAAAATCAAGAAAGATGATACAATGTTTCTTTCAACTTGAAGTGAAAGGTAAGCAACTCCCAACAGGAAAGAGCCTGCAACTCGAGTCCAACATCATCCAGGAGAGAAAAAAAACCTATCACATGACAAGTGCTTACCTAGACACTTACCTTCTATCTTGCTTCTTCCCTCATACATAGCCAAGAGAGACTTGTAAGTGGTACATCTACCTCATAAACAGGTTGAAAGTGCTTCCTTTCAACTTCCTTTCCATATCATCTTTATAAGGATCATGAACCCAGTGCACTGCAGTTCGGACTGCAGGTCCAGGTTCAGCACTCACCTGAACCTGAACCTCACATGCTGGGTTCAGTTCGACCATTTGCTGAACCTGGACCTCAAACTACTGATAGGGACGCTCGGGGTGGTAGTGCACACAAGCGGAACTGTCGACGTGAAGTCTACAAACCACAAAACACACCACAAACAACACACACTAGTTGTCTTTTAATGTCCCAGGGGTTGTGAGTTTCAAGCTCTTTGTTATTCTAGAGAAGTGTCTCAAGCAGGGAAATGCTTCAGACCTTTGTCTACTTCAGACTAGTAAGAGTTTTTGAACTTCTAGAGTAGTTGTCTAACTCCTAGAAACAGCAGACTATGATATCCGACACAAAACAATGCACCAACGGATGCAAAACCAACTTTAACTCAAAATCCAAACTCAAAAACTCCAAAATCACAACTCAAAATCCAAATCTCAAATCACAAACACGTCAATCTCACACTAGAGATGAACCAAACAAAACCCAATCATTTAACACCAAGCCAAATACAAATAGTAGGCAAGGGGCAGTTATCTAGTGGTACTATAAGTCCTAGATGTCCTTATATACAGTTCTAGAGATATAAATATAGATGAATCGAGATTGTATGTACCTGGCCATGCATGTATATGGTCTGATAAATAATAGATGAATCAGAAAGGGATCTCCGAGAGTGGTTGCCATATGCTGCACCACCTACCCCTATTTTTGAAGTATGGCTGTACCCAGGCATAGCGGTTCTAGTACTGCGACCACATGGATCTGCATTCCAGACACTGCTTTGAAACACTTTTACTAAGCCTCAGGTGCCTTGTGATCAGCCTATCCAATACCGTGACTTTCCTAGTCCTGTTTTCTAAGCACTCTCCCAACTCTAGATGACTCAGTGGACCATGCGGTACACCAACACTGACAAATGCGATGCTGGATCAGGTGTTTCTGGTAGTCTAGAGGATGCCTTTCAACTTTCTTTTTCTCCTTCCCCTAGACTCAATCACATGATTGTCACAAATCATAGCCATAGTACAGTTCTTAGTACTAGACATGAATTCCTGAGAGTTCAACTCGTCTAGGATCATTAATGACACCAATTAACTATACTAGCCATGTTTAAGAAAGACCCAACTCAGTATACAGCCTAGTCTCAAACAAAGACAGCCACAAACGAGTTTCAAAGTCTAGATGTGTACTCAGTCACCAAGTCTAGATGTAGTGCCAGACTATAGACGAGTTAATAGGCACATCTCGACCTTATAGCCCAACTTATGTTGATAACATTGCCAGTTTATAAGCTTAGCTGCAAAACCGGCGTATCACCGCAGGTCCAGTTCAGGTTTGAACCTAGGTTCGTCAGGTTCAGAACCAGACCATGGTCAGTCTACTCAGAGCAGGTTACAGAAAGGTGCTGGGCAATAGAATCTTGCCAAAATTGCCTTGCATTGTCAAGGCATGATATACAGTGTTATTTGCTTGCCAAGAGGTTTACAGTTGCAACAGACCCCTACTGAATGCCTCAAATGTGGTGTTCTGACTATCCTCTCCTGCTGCTGCTTCAAGTGCCCGTTTTGTCTCATTGATCCTATCCTCTTCCAATTTCTTTGCCCTTTTCAGCTAATTTCTAGTCTCTCAATCAAAAACTCTGTAGGGCCACTTGTGTTTAGGCTCATGGGCTGCGTAATTGTCAATTACATGCAGATGTGTAGTCTGCAATTGTTCAAAATTTGACTGGTATTTTAGCTGGAGGACCAGCAGTTCCTGCATCTGTAACCTATACAACAAGAGGTAGTGGTAAGTGGCATTCAATTTGAGTGTATATCTAGACTTACATCTCTGAAATAATGGTTACAAGTAGCTATTTTAAGTTCTCACACCAAGGGAGTGCCAGAAAAAAAACGGATTGTATAAAAAATTAAGGACGAAACATCAGGAAGCACGGATCAGCTACCTGGCTCCGTGCTAAGCTAGATCACGCCAATAGCTGAGATTGCCCCGGTAGTACATGGCACTTATCAGTAGTGCTCGATACTACTAGGTAGTATTATGTTTTTTCAACAGGAACTCAGTAGTGCTCAAGTAGGGTTGTACTGATACTGCAGTAGCTCACTTCCATCAGTTTCCATTCCATACCAAATATCTAGTTGCCATAACTTCCAAGCTCATAATGAAGTATCTGCTTGAATTTGCCTTTTACAATATTTAACTGATTCTGAAGGTGCTGCTGACAGAGAGGCAAGGGAAGCAAGGGTGCCATGAAGCGGAGCATTTATTTCAGGAAAGTCCGGAGTGAATTTTTTGAAGTCTGACATCAGCATGTGCATGTTGAAAAGACAGCCTTTGGAAATCAACAAAGTCCATTACATCTTTCCTCTCAACCACCACATTGTTCATTCTGCACTGTCAACCTCCTCTCTGTGAGTCAATTTGCTATTGTGGGCTACCCTCTCATTCCAGCTTGACCTTTGCAGGCTTTCCCAAGTGCCCTTTGCTCCATTATTTTAGTCCCAGTGCTAGCATTTCTTTTAGAGTTGACTTTGCATACAAGGTATATTTCTGGTCTGACAGTATTGTTTGACCTTATTTGTGTAGGATATGGACCAGTGTGGGTTATCTTGAGATTCGCAGGAGGAAAGCACATTGTTATGGTCAACAGTTTACCCACTCCAGGCAGGTAAGACTTGGTCTCTGGTTGGTTGAATCAGTGCTTACAATCCTTAGTTCTTTGAATTCGTATCTTGCAAACCACACTCTCTTATCATACTAGCTTATATTTGAGCAACACCAGGTGGTGGTAAGTCCTCGTTAGGATAGTCTCCCATTCATAGGTGATACAGAAGATGACGAGAAGGTGGAGAGAGGAATCTGATAAACAACATGTCATTCATGTCTTTACATGCCTGTATAATGTTTTCTATATAATTGTCTAAATAGTCCTATGGAGGGCGTGTAGTACTGGTAGTTATGGTTCAATGATACTATCTGACACTATATAAATTCATATTCAAACTACACAAGTCTATATTGACTGTGTTGACAGCTATCTGGTACTACCTGGTACTACCTGGCATTGCTGGTGTGTATTCCCAAAATGTTACACCTTACTCACTCGGCTAAATCATGACATAATTACACACTCAGCTAATTTAAACACAGTAGGCATCATCAGCCTGATAAGGTAACTCCGAGAAGCATGTGATGGCACCGGGTTCGAGGGTTAGGGTTTGGTCCCCCCCATAAAAATTCGGGCAGCTTGGCTGCCTGATGACGGTGTGCGCGACTGAGCGGGAACCTCGAAAACTAAGGGCCATCATAGCCCTAACTTTGTAAGGCCACACCCGAATTAATCCCCCCCCCAATAACTTGAACTTGTACCTAGAATTACATAAAATACCTAATATAGTATCTGAATATGTTGAGATCATGTCACTGTGTAAATTACGGTATATTAGCTGAGTGTGTGAGGTGTCACAACTCATATATACCCGTTGCTGGTGACTACAGGTGCAACCTATTAGGGTACTTGTCTACAAGGCTACCAGGTCTATCTAGACAATGTGGTGCCATATAGACATCCCTGTGTTTCCTGATGAAATGGTGAACCTACCTACATCCACGTGACTACATGTGGTGTGAACTATGATGTTTAGCCTTCTGACAGTGCTCCCTCAACTTCTATAACTGCATACACACATCAAAGTGTATTTTTCATCAATACAAACCATACAGTAGGCTCAGATTGCATAGATATTCCCTCTTACCAGTCAGTAGCCCTCCTCTTTCCCTTCCTGTTTGCTCAGCAAGCCTCACAGATCCATTTCACCCTTGGCAGGATGTCAGAAATGCCATCACAAGCTGTTAGCAGGGTTCCTTGTAAGGACGTAACCCTGCTAACAGCATGCTCCATTGATGCTCCATTGATGCTCCATCAGACATCCTGCCCATACAGATCTAAATCAGGTAAGCTGTCAAGTCTGTCAGGTAGTCCAAGTCCATCAGAGAGTCCGAGTCTGTCAGAGTCAGCCACCAGGTAGTCCGACTGGCCACATATGGAGTTCGAGTCTGTGTTAGGTATATTGTCCATTTGTCATCAGGTAGTACAACCATGTTTGCCGCAGTGCAATTGTATAAAACAGGTGAATGGCAAAATGATAGCACTTGAGCTGTTTCTCCTCCATCAAAGCTTCATCATCTCAGGCCCCAAAATTGTTGGCTTTCCCCCAGGGCCCAAATCAGTAATTGGACTGGTATTGGGGGCACGGGTCAGGTCTATGATGTCAGAAAACTTGCCAAAGACGTGGCCCAAAAAAGTTTCATTCCAGGGAAGCCAAGAGCAAGTGGGAGGAAGGAAAACACATCACTTGGACCATTGAATGTCAACACTGACCCCAAATTAGGAAGCAGCGCATGGGCCTCCATCAAAACAGAAAATAGGGTATTGTGGATTAATTAGCAACATATAGGATTGAAGCTGCTACTGCTAGGTAAATATGAGTGAGACAAACCTTTAAACATAATGGAACTCAAAATTAGAGGTGACTTAGAATGTTTATACAATTATTTCTATATTGCCTACATTTGCCTGTGTAAAATGGAGTGATCAACAAGACTGTGGAAGCTCCCCTAGATATCTCTGACCTTAGATATCTAAGACATAAGCTACTGGTGACTGAAAGATTCTTTACACCCACTCAGAGCATTTATATCTTCAAAAATAAAAAAGTGTGAAACTGGCATAATTTCAGACCATCTTACTTTGATGTTATATGTAACTTTGGCATATCTGAAACATTTTCTTGCAGGATACTTGGCTGAGTCTTTACATCCACTGAGTAGAGGTTATAAACAGACTAACTGAGTCTGATTGATGCTTGGATTACTCACTGGAGGAGTGATAAGCAAGTGATACAGTGGTGGGCACCAATGGTAAAGCGCCCATTGAATGCATCATCCAGCCGCAGTTATAGCAATTCTTATATTATATATGATACTCCATAGTGACTCCCAGTGAGTGTTGGAGCTTGTGCATCACCTTTCCTTGCCTGTGACTGAGTCCTACTCTCTTCATGTTGATTTGGACGAGTAAAGTACGTTATCAAACTTCTAAACAGCAGTTTGACATTGATGTCTCAATAATATGCCTGCTCTGGGTCTGCCGCATGGACCATTACATGGCGCATACTCAATGCACACTTGTAGGTGGATGCACTAGAAATGGAAATGATGGCGGATCATCTGATGCAGCACTAGCGCTGCCATGGGCACTATCACAACTGTCATGTGGTAAGCTTTATTAAAGTCTGTCCTCTTGCCATTAGGAGGGACTCGACAACTCACCCTGAGGCCCACCCGAAGGAGGATGCAGAAGGACTGAGGACTCGGAGGAAGCATCAGAAGCAGGCGGATCTGACTTGGAAGCAGATAACATGATGTGTAAGCTTGACCAGACCAAAGGATGCGATAAATATATCATATTTGTGCCTATGATTGTGATGAATGAAACAAGTATACTACTGTATTGCAAGTAGACTTAAGTTGCTATTCAAGGGGAAAGAAGCCTCAAGGCCCCACAGAGCAAGGTGATGAAGGACACCTTGAGGACACTGGACTCAAGAAATTCCAGAAGGCCAATGGACTCGGACAGACGATGGACACAGCTGGTGCATCCCAAATTTGGATTTATAGGGAAGGACATTTTGAGAGAGCATGCTGTTAGCAGGGTTACGTCCTTACAAGGAACCCTGCTAACAGCTTGTGATGGCATTTCTGATGTCCTGCCAAGGGTGATCCATTTTGCATTGTCAAAGTCTTGATACACTGTAGATGGTACTTAAGAGTGTTGGTAAGCTTGATATTCATCTTGTAAGAGAATAACTCAGCCAAAGTGTCTTGCAGCCTTGGCCTTGGCACATCACTGCTTCTGTTTGTTCACTCTCAGCTACTGGGTTTCCACAGGTGCACTCCATTTCAATACCTCGACCTTTTCGCTTTTGTGAACTACACCTGAAGGATGCACCCAAAGCATTCTCAACTGCTGATGTGTCAGCTTGGGGTTGCTGTGGAGCTTGTAAAATGGGAGAATTGACACCAGGGTGAAGTTGAATCAGATGCACAACAGAAGCAGCAGCAGCATCGAAATGTGCAGGTTGGCATTTGTAATCCTCGGTATTGTCCTCTGGGGCTGGTACATCAGCTGTATCACTGTCCTCTGATTCTGTTCCCTTAGCACTCTCTTTGTCATCAAATTCCGGCTCTTCTTCATCAATATCTTCCTCATCACTCACAACAAAACCATTGTCTCCACCTACACTGTCACACATGCCAATCCACTTTGCGAGCTCATTTGGTTCATCATCGATATCCTCCTCAATAATCCCATTGTCAAGATCATTTGTACTGAACGCTATCGGTAAGTACAATATATTAGCAATAACTAAGTGTACTAACCATAGAGCTAGATGCAAGCTGTGCACACCAGAGATTGAAAGAGCCTGAGGCTGTGTTGATTGGTTGTTCCGTTGTTTGGGTATGTGCTTCCTGTTTTCCCAGATGCATTTCATGTGCTTATGTTCCTGCATAGTGACATTCCAAAGATATCTATGTAAGCTCGTTGGGGTGGGCACAAAGGAAATGAGCATGAAAGTTGTATTTCCAGACAGCAGGGTCAGATGTTTCTAATTGATTTCATAGTCTATAGACTGTTACGTAGTACAGAAACTAATAGGTCACCTAAAAAATTAACAGCCTTGCAGCTGAACCTACCCAAGGGGGGACGGGATTCGAAAAACCAAAGGTACATCTACCAATCTCAGTGTTGGACGGGACCCCCTCCCCCCCTCCTGCCTTATATGGCAATTTCCCAGCATGTGCATGCATCTAAATTAGATATATTGACTAAATATAGCTTTTATCTAACTTTTGTACTTTTTTGAAGGACCACAGGCTTCCTACTTTCATGTCTGTCTGGCAGTTTGGACATAACATTGTTGACTCGTTTGTATACAGTGACAAATTAGGATGCGAAAAAATAAGCAAAAATTGCCAAATTAAGAGCTAAAAATGAGCATTAGCATAAAATCCAAGGCCACCATCAATTTCAGCAGCCTCAAATTGTGTGATCTAGATTTTGAACACAGTCATTTGAGGCACTACAACCATCAAAACAGCATGAACTGTTGGAAGTGTCAAAATTCTATTTTTACAGAGAAGCAAAAAAATTACCTAAAACTCTATAATGGTGCAGTTTTTGAGATTTTTTATTCATCCCATTGTAATCCTCAGCCCAAATAACCCCCAGATGTATCCCCTCCAAGTCCAGAAGAATGCTTTGTGAACATGGCTGACAACCCGAAGCTGTAGCTAAGAGGCCATGTGACCAAAAGTGGAAGATGAATTGCAGCAAAATG
>QLOY01001277.1:0-17481 GCA_003313965.1 Megacollybia marginata
CCTCACAACCATGTAGTAGTGCAGAGGGGTGAACCCCCACTAAAGCAGCAGGTCACTCAGTCCCGTTCACTGACACCACATACCTTTGACAAGCTAATTGGTAGTAATTGCCAACATGGCTCAAAAACATGGTAAACTATTTCACACAGAGCAGGCAACAACCAACACAAAAACAATTCTGAGAGCATAAGAGTCACATGTTCACCATCATACCTTTGGCACAAAGGAACAAGGACAAGGGGTATTCACCATTGTTTTATAGTGGCAAGCAAAACGTTAATTACATGTTGCAATCTATACAGCACCACTAAGCATCCAAAATGCAAAGTCACAACATGCAGAAGCCTCTGTGTTACCTGTCTACCCACTCCTTATCCAGAGGATTCCTCACTTCAGGCTACACCACCTTAGGTTGAACTCTTGTTGGGGAAAGATAGCCCTAACATGGTATGAGGACCACTGGTCAGACCACAACCAGTGGTCCTATCAGTGGTCTTCCTGTGGTCTGACCACATTTGACCTGGTGGTCCTATGTGGTCCATCTTGGTCTGACCTGGTGGTCTGACCATTGTAAGTGGTCTAGCCCAGTGGTCTAGCCTGGTGGTCCTATATGATCTATGTTGCTCAGACCTTGTGGTCGGACCACTCAAAGTGGTCTAGCTCGGTGGTCCTATGTGGTCTATGTTGGTTAGACCTAGTGGTCAGACCAGTGAAAGTGGTCCACCCATCTGGCTGATAGGTCTCAGACAAATAGTATACTAAGTTATATGTTTCATTGCTAATATATTACAATTTGACTATTCACTATCTGATTCACAGTAAGCAGAATCCCGAAATCCATCTGCTATATCAAGTGTCTCCAATGCTTCAACAAGTCCAGCATCACTCCAGTTATCTTCCTCTTCAAGATCATTGTCAGATTCCTCCCTCTCTTCTGATAACCTAACAACCGATGCTTGTATACCTGCTACCCTCATTCCTAAGAGTTCTGTAGATGTTGGTCCCCAGCCCTCTATGTCATCTCCCTGAAGCTTAAGTGCACTTTGCCAAGTTGCACAAAGATGGAGTAAATACTGACGATGAAGCCTGAGTTGATAGACCAGCCCAGGCATATCATCTATTTTCCAATTGAGTTCTGCATGCATTGGGCTGTCAAGTATAACACACCTGATGCTGTAAGTGCTTTGTTTAGTACTAGCCATTCCTCTGAGAACCAGTCTTTCAAAGATTGTTTCTCAACCTCAAGCCACTTATTCTCTTCATCACACCAATCCTGTTCCAGCATTGCCTTGATTCCATCATGAACATCTTCATTGCAGAGCCATGAAGGTGGTTCAGTCAATTCTTCTGACTCAGTGAGCCCCATATCCTGCCATATGTCATCATCCACATCTAATGCAAAAAGGTTGTTCAAGTCAATATGGAGAGGGGAAAGAACCCATTTCTTGTCTTGTTTGATGACACGAATGATTTCATCTACCAGTTTGTTGTCTTTGCGAGCAAGAACTTGTATGCCTGGATCATGGCGCTTTACAGATGCCTCTGTCAGAGTTTGAAGTTTCTTTTCTGAGCCTGAAGCCAGTTGAATATGTAATGGATTAAAAGGTAAACCTACCATTAGTATGTCCTCGAAGGGAGCACTCAACTTTATCTCACTCAAACTTCCGTGAAATCAGGCATTGGCAAATACAAATTTTTAGGGCCTGAGCATTCATGACCATGTCTGCATATTTGTTCTTTAGCAGGCAATCTAGTTGTAAGCGCTCATTGGCTCCAAAGGCTCGTTCCATGGCCCTAACCTTCTCATCTGCTTTTCAGAGACACTCCTCCTCTTTATGGAGGTCAGATTGAGCAATCACAATTTCATGGTCAAGAGAACCAGTATCTGAGATGATTTTCTCAAGCTGGTAGACACGAGCACGAATTGTATCTCATGCTAATCGCAGCTGTTTGGCCTCTTCAATTGCCACTCTACCTTTGTTTTTCAACTGTTCTAAAGGATTATTAGTCAAGTGGTTACATGTCATTTCACATACTAGGTAAAGGCTGAGTTTGGGTTTTGACTTGCAGGGCCCATTGCTCTTGAAGAAAAGCAATATCTTGGTTAACAAGCTGCAATTTCTCCTCTGCATCACATTTGCGAGCGCGGCATTGTTCAATCTTCCTTGAGACCCATTTCCCAGCTCGTTCAAGGTTTTCATCCATTAAGTGACCAATTTGACTGTTTAGTGTGCGGTTACGAAGATAATACTGGTAGGGTGTCAATTTCACTTTGTCTCTTGAAACATCACTTACTTCACAGATTCGTAGATAGGGAATGAGGAACCTGAGTAGCTTCCACACTCTTTCGCAGCCCTCCCCATCCATCAATGCAAAATACAAACATTTTCAAGGGTGGTATATCAGCTGGCAAGCCCAGCCATGACCAAAAGCATGGAAGACTGACAGTGCAAAAAACATACATGGAAGATAGTGTCCCAAGAAACCCCATTTGAGACAACTCCGATGCAGTTGACATATGATATCATATAGCAGACCAAGCTTCCACCAGTGCAGTACATGTTGGAAGAAGGTCTCAACAAGGGCTAGGGCATAGGCTTGTTTTTCTCCAGCAGACTTCATATTGACAATCCAAAGCACTCGATCATGATGGCAAATCAGAGCCATCAGTCCAGTAACATCAAAGAACTTTGTACTGGCTTTCTTGTGAGACTCCTCAGCTGCCGTGAATGATTCATTACAACTGTCGAGCACCGAGCGTGGTACCTTCAAATCTTTGTGTTTGAATCTATCATCACATTCTTGGTGAGAGACATTGGCTGTTTTAGTTGTGCATGGAGGCTGGACACTGTTAACATAGGCTTCCATGTGTTCAACAAGCTCTTCAGCCAGAAAGAATGAGTGTAGGTGATTGAATGGTGGATCGCAGACTTGCTTATTATGTTTCTGCTGAAAGCAAGCGTCAATTGGGACCATACCGTGGGGTCTGAAATTCATCAGCACTTGTCTTATATCCGCTAGATAAACATACTCGGATTCCATTGTTTGAGACTTCATTTTGCCCCCAAAGCAAAGTGGACAACATGCACGTAAATATTCACTGGGTCGATCACATTCAACAGGGTCTGGGAAGGGGTTCTCAGGAGCATCCTCCTTGTCAGTGTGTGGACGCTTTCTTATTGACCGGGAACCACCAGTTCTCTGCTCAGGTTCGGTCTCAGACTCCTCGTCATCTGAGGGGGCTCGGTTTCGTTTTGCTGAGTTCGATGTCACTGTGGCACCCACATCTCTATCCATCTCGTCTTCGGCTGAGTGGTTCGATGTGGTTGCAAGACAGACTGAGCGTGACATCTCAATGACTTGACCCACAAAGTTATTTGTGGCGTCTTTGAGACCATTGTACCAATTGAGAGCATTCCCAAAGTGACGACGCAACACATCCTTGAAGAATTTAGTTGTAGGACCTGTATGTTGTTTGGATTCACATACCGCTGTATCTAGCCTATAGCCAAGTGTGTTCAGGAGTCTAGTGTGTGAGATACCGCAGTAATGTTAGGTGAAACTCACAGAAAAAGGTTCCATGCAAATTCTAAGACCCGCATATCGACAGCCAGCAAGGGTAGCAGCGGAGCGCAGGGAAACAACCCACATTGGATAAGTTGTACTCCAACAGGGTGACAATCACATTGATGAAGGGTAATCTCCTCGACTTGGCAGAAACGAATGACTTTCACCTGCATATTCACACTGACAATCATATTGATGAGGGTCTGGTGGGTTAAGTCTTAACGATTCTGTAGTTTCCCAAAGCAGCATAAAAGGTTGAATCACTGCAGGAATGAACTCCTCCTGCCATTGTTTCCACT
Source organism: Megacollybia marginata (assembly GCA_003313965.1). Classification (NCBI taxonomy): domain Eukaryota; kingdom Fungi; phylum Basidiomycota; class Agaricomycetes; order Agaricales; family Porotheleaceae; genus Megacollybia; species Megacollybia marginata. The sequence continues at coordinate 3,867 of QLOY01001277.1, forward strand.
GTGTCGCTCGTCAGCGTCGCGTCCAAGAGACAGTTGCGTTTTCCTCAGGAGTGCAATAAAATAATGTTGATGTGTCTGTATCAAAGACTTGTATGTTATCTTCACAAATGGGGTCCTGTTCTCTCACAGACGGTGCTGGTGGATCGGTGCACCCACCATTATGGTGGTAAGGTAGATTATGGTGCTGAGTGAAGCTTCTGGACCTGATAACAGCCACTGGAGCAATCTTTTGTGAACGAGTGCGATGATGAGGCAACAGTGGTGCAGGCTGCAACGCAAATGAAGGCTCATTGCACATTACACTGGCCTTGGTATGCGGACGAGCCATAGGTAGATATTGATGTTGTTTATTTTGTTGTTTCATTCAGACAATCCACGTGTGATCTTGTGTGTTTAGAATGGGAACAACATAGTTTATACACCTTATTTATAATACAAAAGCGCACGTGATACTTAGAAGAATTAATCTGGGTAAAAACTCGCAATTGAACCCTTACCTAACAATAATCGTTTACTAGAACCATAGGTTTGTTTCCAATGTAAGGTGCCACCTTGGGCTGATGGCGTCGCTGCATGTGGGGCAACTGTTGCATAGCAGCATCTGAAAGACAACGAGGGAGGATAGCTGCTTGTCGGAAGGAATTGAAAAACTGCTGAGTGTATGTCCTAGCGATCTCGGCTTCTAACTCATCAATTTTAGCTGCAGGCCACTGACGTTGGCTCATCTGAATGATTTGACCATTAGCATCAATGAACCTCCATCTTGATATCACATGCACCATAGCAAACAGATAGTGAGCATGTTCTCGAAGTGACAGACTGGCGATCCCATGATTTGCTGCAGAAAGTGAAGGAACTGGAAAGGATTGATCAGGAAAACAGCTCATGATCCTGCTGTCGGAGTCGGTTTGCTCCTCGTAGGGGGTTCCACTTCGGGCGCGGCGATCTAAGGCCTGGAACTCGAAATGAAAGTTGATTTCTGCTAGCTCCATAGAATTTGCTCTAAATGTACATTTGATAGTCGAAAGGCATATCTTGCCAGGACGCACTCAGAGTTGACAAACTGAGGTGGCTGGATACCTCACTCCTGTCATTGCCCACAGTGTTACCCAGGAAAGAGAGCATTTCGTCGCACAAATGCTTGGTTTCTTTGGTTCGAATGTCAGGAGTGTTTCCAGCATGTTGAGCAGTAAACTCAGCACCCAGAAGCGCACTCCAGGCCTTGCCATGTTTCAGCTTTGCTGTGGACATTGAGAAGGCAAGGTGTAAGAGGAGGGCTGGTCTATACTTCAACCAAGCCACTAGCATCACATGGGATTTTTCCATAGACTCCCTTGACACAAATGAAGCGGTGTAAGGTGATGAGCAAAATGAGAGCTTATCAGGCCACTCAAAGACTCAGTGAAACTTATAATACCAAAACTACAGAATACAGAAAACAGCTAGAGGTTTAAATACTGGGTAGCTATCTGGTTGACAGATAAGGGTAGGTGGAGCAAGGAGATAACAAGGGAAAAAGATGAGCTATCTGTGCTGCATGTTCTGTGATAAGTTAATTTAAAAGATAGCAGATAAGGGAAATGAAAGATAGCATGATATGAATGTAAAATGAAATAGGGTTCTGATAAGACACGTGGGATAAGGCACATGATTCAGGGAATTCATAACATTACCCCCCCTTTAAGATCATGATCCCCATGATGGTGTCATGAATTGGAACATAGGTTTGAAGGAATCGAGAATAGTTCGGTTAGAGGTGATGATGATTCCTCGATTTAAAGATGTCAGTTTTGGCTTGTGAGGATGTTTCTTGTGGAAGTTATCTACTTCTTCGGCATGTTGGACATTTCCGCAAGGTTCCCAGGAGTTTTCTGCATCCGAAAAACCCTTCCATTTGACCAGGTATTCGATATATCGACCCTTTTTGTGACTGTCGACAATAGATTCTACTTCAAACTCTTCTTCTCCTTCGATCAGATCTGGTGGTGATGGTGGTTCACTAGGTTGGATGTCAAAGGAGGGTTTGGTGAAGGGTTTAAGTAACTTCTCGTTGAATACATCATGTTTTCGTCGCCAGATGGGGTTTTGCGGTAGTTTGAGCTGGTATGCCACTTGTCCCACTTTTTCTGTGATTATGAAGGGTCCGTATCGTAAATGATCTAATTTCTTGGCAGGTCGTTGGGTTTTGATGTTTGTCCCTTCTAGCCATACTAGGTCTCCCATTTTGTATTCTTGAGATTCAGAGCAGTGTTTGTCGAATTGTTGTTTCATTGCGGCCTTTGCTAGGGCCAAAGCTGCTTCTGCTTCTTGTCTCGTGTTAGAGAGTTGTTTGACCCATTCTGTGGCTGAAGGTACTTGATCTCTCTGTAATTCGGTGCTGGTGTATGGGTGATAACCGTGGTCAGTGAAGAAAGGTGATTGTTTCATCATGGAATGAACTTGATTGTTGTAACTGAATTCCATGATGGCACACCATTCGCTCCAATTGTCTTGTAGGTAGTTGACAAATAGGTGAAGATATGCTTCTACCTCTTGGTTTGCCCTTTCTGTCTGACCGTCCATTTCTGGGTGGTAGCCTGTGGATAAATGCTGTTTGATGCCAAGTTGTTTACATATTTGATCCCATGCTTTGGCCACTGTTTGGGGTCCTCGATCTGATATTAAGATTTCTGGAAGACCGTGATATCGGATTACTCTATCTTGTATGAGATTGGCAAATCCTTCTGCGCTGAGTTCCATGTGTGTGGGTTCAACATGTATGCAGTGGCTGTAGGTGTCGGTGAATACTTCAATTGCATTGAAGCCATTGGACTCTGGGAGGGGTCCGATCATGTCTGCTGTGACTTTGCGCCATGGTTGTTTAGGTATGTCATGCGGGTTAAGAGGGGCGTGTAATGGCTGTTGATCAATTTTATCTTCTTGCCATTTGATACAGCCATCAACGTATCAGCAAATCATCTTTTGCATCTGAGGCCACCAATAGTTTTGCTGAATGAGTTCCTGGGTTTTGTACCTCCCTGGATGTCCAGCTAATGGGTTGTCATGGTGGTCTCGGATGATCTGTTCACGTAGTTTGTGGTTTTTTGGCACATATATCCAATTGTTGTAAAAGATTAATCCGTCTGATTCCTTCCACTTCTTGTCCTTTCCTTCCAAAGCTTGTTTGGCTGAAGGACCCAGTTTTCTCAATGGATCCTTTAGCTCTGGTAGGTACTCTGGTGGGTCGTGAATCACGACTGCTTCTAACGCTCTGAAGGTCATAGGCGCTAGCATGACGACGTTTTCGTTGTCTTTGTGCCCCATGTCATGATCTGGTCTCCTAGATAACAGGTCTGCTCACTGGTTCTGTTTGCCCGGTTTGTGATGTAGGCTATAGTCATAATCCGCTAGTTCCATGACCCAGCGGGCTTGTCATCGATTGAGTTTCTGAGGTTGTCAGAAATATTGTAAGTTTTGATGACTCATCAAAACTTACAATATTTCTGACAACCTCCAAGATCTGTCCAGATCTCGAAGGTTTGTCTGGCTCCTAGCACCAGGTGTCTCCATTCCGCTAAGGCTTCCATGATTGCAAGCATCTCCTTGTCATAGATCTTGTAGTTTCGCTCTGTGGGTGAAAGCGCTTTGGAATGGAAGGCGACTGGGTGCCATTTGCCTTCTATCTGTTGCGAGATTACCGCACTGATCGCTCCTTCTGATGCATCTGCCTCTATTCTAAATTGTCCTTCATCTTCGGGTATATGAAGGCAAGGTGCTGTCGTGATGGTTTCTTTTAGCGTGTCAAAGGCCATTTGTTGTTCTATTTCCCATTTCCATGCATCGCTTCCGGTTAGCTGCGTCATGGGTTTTGCGATTTTGCTGTAGTCTTTAACAAATCTTCTGTAGAAATTGCAGAACCCTAGAAATTGTTGCAGCTCCTTCTTGTTGTTAGGAACTGGCCATTTTTGAATGCCGTTGACCTTGATTGGGTCCATCTTGACCTTGCCTTCAGAGACGATTAATCCTAAAAATTCTATTTGTTGTTTTTCAAATTCGCATTTTTCTGGTTTTAAATAAAGTTTGTTGGCACTGAGGATGGATAAGACCTGACGAACGAGTTTATGGTGTTCGTCTAGGTTGTTGGTGAAGATGAGTATGTCGTCGATGTAGACGAGAACCTTTCCAGTATTGATTAGGTCTCGTAAGAGTTCATTCATCATCGTTTGGAATGTGGCGGGTGAATTAGTGAGTCCGAAAAACATTACCAAGGGTTCAAATAACCCTTGGTTGGTGAGGAACCAGGCCATACCCTGAAAAAAAGGCTTTTTGAGCTGGTTATAACCACTGGGAAAAAAGCCTCTCTCATGGTTACATCCACCACCAGCCAAATTTATTACCTCAGCAAAAGCGGCCTGGGGCAGGATGGTGGGATATTATAAATAGGCATATTCCTGATCAGGTACCATGGCTAAATAGTGGCTGAATAAATAATAGTAAACAATATGGTAGCTGTCTTGCTTGGGCCACTGTTGGGCTTGTAGGTGCACCCGGGCTCCAGATAGTTCTCTGTGAGGCATAGATGCTATATGCACTGTTCTGAATGAATGATATATAATAAAAGTTTGTGAAATGGTTGGATTTGTTTTGCCGGATTGGATGATGTAGCCTGATTGTGCATCAGTTGCTAAATTCCGTCCTAAATTCCGTGGACACTACTATTGTGTATTTGAACTTGAAGTATGTTAATACACAGAGTACCTAGGCTCCACAAATTGTACTACAGAAGTTTGAGACAAGACTGTTAGCAGGGAATAATTGTGGCAGTGGTTGCGGCAGTGTGGTTAAATGTGGGTTGTGATGGCAATGGTTTTGGACATTGTAGCAGTGAAAGCACTGGTGCTCTGGGTACACTGTCGATTCACCTATCGTGAGGTTGAGAAAGCAATGATGGATGGGGTTGTTGTCATCAGGGTGATTAAATAGCGGAGGAACCTGGCAAGCTACATTCATAGGTAAATGGCTGGATTAAATATCAAGGATTGCGCTACAGTGAGCAGCAGGAGCCTCGTCAGTTTGATGTTGCAACAGTCGGTGATTTGGGTGTCAAGGAGAGGATGTCATGGCAGTGGAACTCAGTTCTGAGGCACGGCATTTGTCGGGTCGTTTTGGCATTGGCATTTGTTAGGATAAGGTGTTTAAAGAGCTGTGTTATTGTACTAAGAATTGGAATGGGTCTCATGGAGTTTGGTGGAGAACCCAGGCAGCACCAGAGAGCCAACTGCTAACCAATTAGCTCGGAGAGATTTGTTGGTTCAGTGAGGGTTCAGTGAGGGTTTCCAAGTTGTCATAGGTCTGGAATGAATGTGTAGTGGATAGGTGGAGATGGCAGACACGAAGACAAGACCATGGCACCTCTCAGTAGCGACAGTCTTTAGATGGTCTAAGATCGGGCTATGTCAATACAGAAGGAGCTGCAACCATGAGGAAAGCATTGATTCTGAGTATAAGATACTTACCTGTTAAAGGATGAGCTACTGTTGGCTCGTTGCCTTTGTTGACAGTAGAGAGTGCCAGGCACAGTGTAGCACAGCCACTGTGCCTGGATGTTCTGAAGCCAAGCCTGACAGGCGCCTGTGCGCGCTTCACCTTGATCATCTCCTCCACTCTTAATGACTGTTCAGACAGCACTCTTTGTGGGGTATACTTCAAGCAGACAGTACATACATTGATTCTGATCAGTCATACAGGGATCTAACTTTGGTCAAGATGTAGGCATATTCACTCTGTCTCAACCAACTTGCAGTACCACTATCTGTGCAGTATTCTTTCATTCAAATTGTGTACACCTGATTCTATTGTCCAGTTCCATTCTGAGTGAGTACTTACACATTCTATAGCATTTGCTAGTGCTCATTCGTTCTGTATACATAGCTCAAGAGTTTTTTTCGAGTGAAAAACACCCAAAACAGGCACCATCTAGACATTTGGAATAAATATCATCTCAACGAACCCATGACACCCTTTCAATTTTCACTCAATACTTTCCCAACATCCAGTGATTGTATTCCAAGACTTTCTATGGCCCTCCAGCTCAAAATAATCTAGCTATATGCTGTCGAATCCAACACTGGGTAACTGCGTCACAATGCGGCTGCTCTGCTGGTATCAAAAGTGGTAGGAAATCTTTCATTTTTTGATACAGTACTTACAGAAGGGTATGTTACCAATTCCGAACATCTACATCCCTCTCAAATGTATTTTTCACCATGCACAAGCAACACCAAAGACCATCAGTTATAATCGGAATGACTGGTTACGACCGGTTACTAAGATAAGCGGTCATCCGAACCAATCCAGCTCCTTCACACATGCTGGTGTGTCGTTCAATGTAAGTATTCTTTTTCCAGCCACTGTCTCCATTCATCTCCAAAAACAGCTCAAACAAAACCGAATGTCCCTTTTACAAATGCGTCAGCTTGAACACTCTCCATTCACCCAACAAATTCTTTACCCAAATGATTCTCCACAAACACCAGTGCCGCATTGCTCCACTGCTGCTCCCAAATGAACCATTCAGCTCAAACTCCTTCTGCTGCCTGTATGTACCAACACCAGATAAACCAGGTGTACTGGTGAATGTGCCACGTCACCACCACTGTTTCCTTTCTTTGAGCTCGGTAAGCTGTTTGAATCTTTTATAAACATTTTCTAAGTACTTTGAATCCAATGCCGCTGCAATTTGCTTTCCCAGTTCCCTCAGAACCCACAAACAGCAAAACAACGACTGCCTCTCAGAACCAAACTGACGAGCGCTGAACTCTGCAATGCCGCGCTGCTCTCTGCATCACCCTCCACTCACCTCACGAGCTCAGCACTTGCTGGCCACAACGAAGGCTCTCACCGTGCTGCTTCCCTTGGTCCGACTTTGAACCAACAATGTTGTTGCTTCGTATGCGAACCTCCAAACCGTACATTGCTGGTGCCCTCACCTTTTTTGCCAGTGTACTAGCAATGTGGATGTGCTCGTGCCAAATCGACGGCTGTGTCATCTCCGTCCCAACTGAACCGACCACAAACTGGACGTATGCATCTGGTAAAGCCCCGTCTATTCCCAACGGACATTTTCTACACCACCCGCAGCAGACCAAGCCGACGAAATCCAACAACTGCGTTTTTGATTTCTATTTGGGCCCAAATATCTACTGAATTCCATGGTGCAGCATTTCCCATGGACCTGCCCATTCAACGAAAACAAATCCAACAAACCTACCCAACAATGAACAACGGCTGCCAGCTGCCATGTTGCAACCCAACGCAACCCTCTCTGCATTCCAGAACCATTCAAATCCCTGTCAATACTAAACGAACCATTGTCGGACTGATCCCCCAATTCGCCGCTGCATCCCTCAAATCCACTGTTGCATAGCCGTTACATCGTCGAAACCACTGCCACATCCTCCAAATTGAATCCAAACATTTTACAGAACAATTTTATCCGTATTTATCCGTAAATTATTTATCGAATCCACCTATGTAGGCCTTTATAGTATCATTTGTACATTACATATATCTATTAAATATTGTTTCAATGTCAATAGTGCTGCTACAGAGGGAGCAACAGCATTGGAACAGCCAGCAAATGCCCCAAATTCAATTTTGTTGACTGGTCAACAATGACAAACAAAGTGGCGGGCGCATCACCTGCCCAACACCCACCCGCCTGCCATTGCAGGACATCTATATAGATTCTGTTTCCAAATCGGTATAAGAAAATAGGCATTTGGTGTGGTTGTATGCATGAAAATGCCTTACTACCTGACATGGTTACAACCAGTCTGGGAGGCTTTTTTAAAAATGGTTACAACCAGTTGAAAAGGCTTTCTGAAGGGGCAAGAGGTGGATCATCTTGACTAATTGTCTGGGTCGCGGCCTCTCTACACGTCTGCGCATTACGGAAATGAGGAGCCCTCCTTGTCCGCTGGATTCACGTTGTCTCTCTCTGCAAACGTAAAGGGGTACCCGTTGCTGTCGATACCATGTCTGTCAAAGGCTTCGCGATTCTGTGACACCGTCAGCGTGTCTATTGTTGCGATGGCGGACTTGTAGTACACCGCCGTCTGTCCGAACTTAATCTAACTTTCCTGCCGTTCTGACCGTCATCCGGTGGTTATCAAAACCACTCAGTGCTCAGTTTGGATTTTGGATGCTGTTCTCTGTTTGTTGTATTTGAATCAATATACACGCTCTTTTTTTTTGCTACAAACGCAGGTGTACTTGGATGGATATTTGTGAAGCCGCGTGGGTTCTTAGTCTCAGAATCGTTTGACAATCCACCAGCGTCTGTCTCAAAAGGTTATTACATCCTCCTTCGCAACTTCGTGAGTACGTTCTTACACTGATAATCATCTGAGCAGAGCATCAAAAACGGTTGCGAACTGCTTTCGATGGGCCTCCAGCTAAACCTAATTAGCATGCTTTACTCATCTGAATGGCCTACAAATTCGTTGGGCATCCTGAATCTGGTAAATAACACGGTTTCCACTTTTATTGCCGCATTACGTTGATACAATCGTTACATTTGCCTTTAAAAAGTCAGAGACATATCAGACATGCATTTTTGGAAATTTGCACACCTCTTTCCGTTTTTGCTGCTTACAGTGATGACAGTGTGATTCACTGAATCGTGGAAGACGCCCACGTTCACAATCGACACCCCCCCACCGCTTTCATGATAGACTTGACGATGGCGTCTGTCATTTTTTAGGTAATTTAAGCATTAGAGAGTGTCATAATCCACTTTCCGTCTTGATCCTTACAATGTCTAGACCTTGCGATGGCGTCTGTCGTTTTTAAGCAATTTAAGCATTGTACAGCCGGGAACGTAATGCATTCGCTCCACCTTTGAGCTCAATCCTTGATGGCGAGTGCTTCCGAAGCCGCACCGCTCTCGTGTTAGACTTGGGCACGGCGTCTGTCAGATTTTAAGTAATTTATGCATTGTACCACTGTCTGAAACTTTATAGAGTTCGTTATTTCCTCCGACAGGTATTATACTTAGTATACTGTGTCCCTGGCCTTGTAACATGAAGTTGTGTATCATTGTCATTCTGCGAACAAAACAACGCATCGAACCGACTCGAGACTGCAAACGAGCACGTAAACTGATGGTCCGCAATCCTTCTTAATCCAGACAACGCTGTCTGTCACTTTGTGGCTGCCTTCCTTGCTTCCCCGAAACACAAGACTGCACCATGAACGATAAATCCGTCAAGAACTTTATGCCTCGTCCTTGCCAAAATGTAACATTGCTCTCCTTCTTTTTCGTCACCTGTCCGCTCTTCCATCTTAGTCTCAAAAACTACATATTGTAAGGTTTTTTTCCCTGCGTCTCAGTGAGTCCTAACCGCCCAATGGCTTCACGGTATGTCTTATCGCGACTGTGTCCTCCTTTTCTTACTTGCTTCAGAAAACGCGCTTCAGAAACTGCTACTGGCAAAAATTTGCCTTCGCCGGCGTCTCCAATGAAAAAGCCCAAGCTCCAGACCAACATGGAGCACAGGTACTAACTCATTTGCACACCGTGTCTTTGTACTGACGCAGTCATCAAACAGCTCATCTGTCGATACGATGCTTACGAGTTTATCGTCGAACCCTTCCCCCACGCCGCGAACGACTAAAACGTAGGTTTTCGACTGTAATGACAGCGATTGTTGATTTTTTTTTGTCTGAGCAGCTCCACGTCACCTAAGAAAAAGACAGAAACGTTGAAGGGGTACGGTCCCGTCTTTGTTTTATACGCAACGTTTCTAATTCATCTTGACTCAGTTCAAACAGTACTATGGCTACTCCTGCGTCTGCTAAGAAAAAGGGCGAAACGTTGAAGGGGTACGTCCCCGTCATCGTTTCCAGACGCAACAATTCTAATTCTTCACATAGTTCAAACAGTACTACTACTACTCCTACCAGGTAAGCATATGTTTCTATCTGTAGCATCTTAATCTCAATATACACTACCCCGTGCAGAAGTTCAGGGTTTGTTGCTGTCAGATTCATACTTTCATGGTATTGACTCATTTCAGTCGTAGCCGTGTGCAAACTGAAAAAGCTCTGGCCGCTGTGGTTATTGACAAGTCGCAGAAGCCTAAAGCCCCCTCCGGTCGTGCTGCCGTCTCTCAAGTCGTTCACACTCGTCCGCCGGAAACTCTGATAATTTCAGATAGTGAGGACGACATCGTCCCTGAGCCACGAGCGAGGTGAGTCTGCATCCGATTCTTTTCCTGATCTCACAAAAATTTACATATATACAGTACAGATCGTGATTCTCCTGCTCCCGAAGTTGCTGCTGATGAGTCTGATTCGCCTGATGCGAACAAGTCAATCGAATCTGAAGCTCTCGACGGCGATGTAGCAGATCAAGGTGATGATGAAGATGGCCATGAAGAGAACGTGTCCGCAACATCTGGAGTCAATCGAGATGAGCAGGATAATGAATCCATCAAGGATGATATCGCTGCTTCCAATGTATCCGAAGATGAGGCCAGTTCTGAACCTGAAGATGAGACCGCTGTCATGTGGCGTGCATTTCAAGATCCTCTCGAACGAGAATTGGAAGTGTATAAGGATCTTCCTTTCATTAGGTGAAGTTTCGCTGTCTTCTTTGTCGGCTTTCTCATCAACTTGAATTGTATAGTCAAGCTTGTACACTTCAACCGTTCAAGTGGTATACGATGAAATACGATTTCGACCTTAGCAGGTTCTGCTCTAACGTGGTTTACTTGTCTCGCGTTCGAAAGCATTATAGTAATGAAACACTGTCGTATGTGTTCTATCTTTGTTTTCTTGTTATCTGGTCGAATACGGCTTTCGCAGTGCTATCGTTCAGGGTCTTCGGTTCACCAAGTACGAACGCTATGTCAGTTTGTCTCGTATGGCACCTGACGATCTTGCTGTTGTGGAATCACGCATTGGTTTGGCCTCTTCTCGCAAGCCCGTCGCTTGTATCATTGTCGGCTTTGTAGCTAGTTCGAACCTGGCCTCTAGCTTCGAGCGTGCCAACCACCTAAACCCTGATTCCGTGTATCGTATGCATCAAGTGTCCATTGCGCCTTTTGGTCAATCTTTCCGTCGCGAGGTGGCTATGTGGGGTCAGTTGTTCCAGACGAATCGTCTCTACGGGACTATTTTTGCAGAGGGGATGTCCTTTACCACACGTGCTGAGTTAACAGACAATTCAAAATCTTCTACGTATTCGTCCCCCAGTATGTCTGCTGCTTCTTCTGAGACAGATTCATACTCACTGTTTTGCTTGCAGCTAAATCTATTGCTGCGTCGTCGAGTCCTGGTAAGGTCGTTTACCTGTAACGGTTTTAGCTGACCGTTGCGTTTGAAGTAAAACTGGCCACCAAAACAGGCTCCACCCCTTGGAGAAGCCGCTCCAGGCTTGATACCACTGCCGTTCTTACTGTAGCAGGTGGAGGAGTATCAAAGGCTGCCACTTCGACGAACGCCACTATCCCTTCCAGTCTCGCTTTCACTGATAGAGGTAATATCTTTGGCTGTCCATTCGCTTATCTGAAGTTACCCTCTACTTAGTTCCGATCTACGATGGTCGCGCCGGAAAATATCATAAGGACCGTGGGTTCCAGTTTTTGGACGAAGACTTTGCTTCGCTATCGTCTTGGCCTCGTCTCTCTGTACATGACGAGCTTCCTGACGATGTGGCCGTTGCGCTAGGATACTCTGCGAACACTTACAAAACTCAATCGGGTGGCAGCCAGACCGAATATATCAATTTGTCCACTAACATTCTCTTCGTCATAGTTCTTGGTACATTCAAGGAATCAAACTGAGTTCTTGAACATTAAAAAAACGTATGTAGGTTTACCACATCCGTACTTTGTCTTGTAAATAAAGCTGGTACACCACGTACAAATCAGCTCAGTAAAAATGTTGTCGTGTACAAATTGATATACGTTCGCGTCCAAACTGCATGTTCGAATACATCGACTCGTGTAGACTAAGTAGGTACACTCGCCACCCACCACACGTAACGATTAATTACAGCTTTGCTGCTGTCCGTGCTTTACTAATTACCGGAAGGTTCTGTTCCATTTTGGATTCGAGGACGGCGTCCTCGCAATGTCAAGGTCCGTGTAACGTTCACGATCTGGAGATCTAACTCTATAATGAGTATGAATAATATTTAAATGAACGTTCGGGAGTCGTTACCTCTACCGCTCTCTCAATCAACGCAGCTGTTCGCACTCACTGATGTCGTCCAGAATCTCGACGAATCCTGACTTCAGCGATACAGTTACCAGGCCGCTTTTCGACATCAACTGCATCGACGACCTTGACATTTTGGTTACCCACGACCAGGACCGGATGAACTCCTTCATCGAAGCACATTTTGTCTCTAAGCAATTCATTGCATTCGATATGGAGTTCGAGGAGGGTATCCGTTGCAAGCGTCTTGTGTCAGAGCAGGCCACTACGATGAGTACCGCTGACATTGCAGCGCTACAGTTTTGTTGCCACAGAAAAGTTTTGATTGTCCCTATCCATAACAATCGAAAGTAAATTTTTTATTTTCTCCTTACTCACTGAATTTTGTATGCAGTCTGCCCCGATCCGATTCGGAACCTTCTCGAGGAGTGTTCCATTTGGAAATATGGAGTTGGCATCATTGGCGACGTCTCACTCCTTGTCAAGTACATGGAGGTCGTTCCGCAATGTTGCATTGACCTCGGTTTCCTCGCCAAAGCCATTCATCCAGAAGCCTGGTTAGCTCGCGACCCTGACGCACTTTTTCATTCACCCATTAGCATGCAGGTCCTCGCTGAGGGTTACTTGCTTCGAACGATTCAAAAACCTGATTGGAGTGCTATTTATCAATTGAGGAATTCGAAGGCAACGAGTGTCTGGAAAGACATCTGCAACTCGCATTGGAAACCTTCAGACGCACAAATTCGCTATAGGCGGCCACTGATGACTTAACACCCAGACTAATTGACGACACAGACATGGCTATCAATGTTCTCGTTCCAGACCAAATATTCTGCAAAAACTTGCTTCCCAACGTTAGTATTCGTGACCGTTCTATCAGACGTCTGTTGTTCGACGCTGTTAGTATTTCGTATTTGGTCTGTTTGCTGTGTTAACTTTGTTTCAGAAACGGGAACGTACATATAAATTCCAGGTGCCTGCTGCCACTCTCGCCCGTTCCTGTCGGTTACAACTTCTGCATTGTGCAACTCGCTTGCCAGCTCCGAAACCTTTACTGGCAACGACGTGCTCTCCTTCGATATTAAAGACATCGATATCGAAGACATCACCGGCATAATGTCTCTCCAACTGAGCGCGTATTGGACTGACAGTCTATGTGCTACACAAGAGCTCATGGGAGACAACACAGCGACATCGGTTTACACTCACCTTCCGTTCCATGTAGCCGTCCATGGAGATCGAAGTGTTGATGGCAAGAAGGAGTACGACTTGTACTACAGGAATCGCTGCGTCAAAACAAGAATTTACTTTGTCAGTACGGGCACGGAGCATCGCTGGAAAGTATCCGATCTCAAGTGGTATTTGTACGACTCGTGATTACCAATAGAACTATGTACCGCCCAGCTGTTCG
>QLOY01001279.1:0-16860 GCA_003313965.1 Megacollybia marginata
AGGGGGGGGGGTCTTAGAGGCCTTAAACGCGAAATTGTACGGGATATCCGTGACAAATAAGTTGGATGCCCCTTGCTCACGTTTGTTAGCGAAACCAACTGTCTTTTGTTTAGTCGTGACTTAGACGCCAAATCGCAGTTGCTCTCATTCTTGCAATTACAGGTCGCAACGGCATTCACTTCTTTCACGTTACTCATCACTTCCTTCACGACTTCCTTCACCTTGGCCGTTTCTTCCTCCACCTCCCCCATCCCATCCAAGCATTCCCGTAGTCCTATGTGTAGGGATCGCGCCTTAAGCCGGATGTCATCTTCATCATCATCCTTTAGGGCCTTCTCCAGATAGCCCAACAAACTGTCTGCCTCTGCTAATTGCCTCTCTACACTTTTCCTTTTTCTCCCCCTCTCCCCCTCTTTCTTCGCCTCCATCACCAGCGTCTTTGTCCCCTTCATCAGGTCCTTCGCCTCCTTCGCCTCCGTCATGTCGTTCCCTTCCTTCAGCTTATTGTTCGCCTCATCCAGCTTCTTTTTCACCACCCTCAGCTTTTCATCATCTTCTACTAGTATCCACAACTCCTCCCACTCTAGCAGCGCCGTCAACTTATGGCTCATGCTGTTTGTATCCCTTGCCTCCATATCCTCTAACCATACTTGCAGAATATGCCACTTTTCTAGTCGCAGTTTTTGCAGCATTTGCGGCAGTGCGGGACGAATTGATTCCAAATCACAATCATTTGTTCCAAGCCAATCCTGCAGAACAGTCGCCCACCTCCCATCTTCAAAGTCTACATGTTGAGCTTCCATATCTCTGCTTGAGACAGGAAGAAGACAGCTCCCTACACATGTCAAAACATTCAATGTTGATGCTGCGACAACGCTCACCCACCAGACTCGGCTTTCTCCAGCTTCAGACTTGCTGTTCCAAAGGTAGCAGGGCTAGTGGTGATCTTAAATACAAGCGTCACGTTCGTGAAGCCATCTTTCGAACTTGTACTTGGTATCATCACTTTGAACACCGCGTCAATGGCGAACCAAGGTACGAGTTCACAAGTTGAGCGCATACAGACTGTGGAGCTCGCTTGTATGTTCTCTAAGCTCTCCTGGACTGGGCGACATCTGACTGTGACTAGATGAGAAAAGGAGAAGCTTCGAGCTAACGAAGTGGTTAGCTATAATGACCAGTGCCCAAGAGATGCCTAGACCGCTGCATCTTATGACTCAGCGACGCTCATGGCCAGTGCATTGTTGAGATGACCTCCTTGAATCTATTGCCTGTGGTCATGTGATCAGTTGTTTTGTGCGTGTTGTGTGCGTGTGAATTTTGAAAAGCTCTATCTAAACCTCTACAGCCCGAGGAACCTGGAACCGAGTTTGCAGGATCACAAAACTCAGCACACACAACAGAATCCTCGCTCTTTTGTCCAACCCCCCCGTCTACAGGAAACTCTGGTGAATCCAAATACTGCTGCAGAAGGCCACCAATGTAATCCCAGTTCGCCCATCCCAGCTTACCGACCATCTCCACCATAAGCCTTTCTTTCAGCAAATTTTGAAGTGGTGTGAGGTGGACACCCTTCACTCCGTCGGTGATGCCTACCCCAGAGATGGGGACATTATAGTACGATTTCTTGCGTTGGTATATCTCGTCAGTGACGAAGGGTTTAACAGCCTCTCGGAGTATCCATTTCTCAGTGAAACTCCATTTGCGGCTAGGGTCGCTTTGGAGTTGAGGCATCACTTTCACGGACCTGGAAGGCAAATGTAAGTTGGTTTAGTACTGCAGTTTTTTGCTTACGGCGGTAGGGTGTTGGCGTATTCCACCAAACGGTGATCTAGAAACGGAGGACGACCTTCAATGGACCATGCCATCTCAGCACGTTCACCGATAGAGTTGAGGATGCCATTCGAGAGCATCGTGTTTGTGATGGTGTACTAGACAAATGAATCAAGTGTGGCTGAAGTATAGCGGCCTGACGTACAAGAGCGGTATGGAGAGGATGCCAGGCACCATTAACGCTCTTTGCTCTTACTTCGGCCTTGATACCCTGGGCGACTGTACGAGCATGGTCAGGAGGACCGAATCTAGTCAATACTTCCGGACTGAAGATCTCGGCAGGAACGCAGGTCGTCGCCCACACTCGGTGGGTGCTGATTCCTCCAAGCATAGCTCGACCTAAAAGGCTGTCTGTAAAGGACATCTCACTGATGGAAATGTGATCTTGGGGTGGTTTCATCTTTTCCAAGAGCTTGACGATGGCCGCTAGTTCGGGGGCAGTAGGGAGAGGGATTCCAAGTTCGCGAGATGCCGGGTCGACTGCGCGGAGGTAGTCAAGGAGAAGGAAGGAGTAGCCTCCAAAGGTCTACGAGAGTCAGACCCTACTTGAACAAGCCAGGGGGGTGCATTACCTCGTCTGAACCTTCACCAGTCAATACCACCTGAGATGAAGTTGGTGAGGACATCTGAATTCGATGGGCTGGTACGTACCTTGTAACCCTGCTCCCGAACGAACTCTGACAGGATAATCTTTCCAGACCCATGGAGCGTAAACGCAGGTTGCTCTGCATAATAAACAGACTGATCAAAATATCGAACGAGATCATCCTCGGTTGGAGTCACCATATGAGTGACAGCTCCAATCGAGTCAGCCATTCTCTGTGCTATAGGTCCTTCATCGAGATCGGCACGTCCTGAATGGCATGTTATACCGAGCACGCATCGCATATCGATATAGAGAAACTACATACCTGGAAACGCGAGGGTGAACGTTGCGAGTTTCGCGTTTGGATCGTGTTCTTTCAGGAGCTGGGCTGCTATGCCTGCTACGGCGGCGCTGTCAATCCCTCCGCTTAGGTAGACACCCAGGGGCACGTCGGATCGCAATCTAGCTCTGACTGAATCAACCATATGCTCTCTGACGCCTCGAATCATTTCCTCAATTGTCCTGGTTTCCACAGTTTGGGGATGAGGATATGAGTGATCCCAGTACGATTGGATCTTTAATTGACCAGTGCGGCGGAAGGTCAAGAAATGCGCGGCAGGAAGCTGTCATTGTATGAGCATCTATATGAGGTGAAAAACTTTCCGACCTTGTAAACGCCTTTGAATATGGTCCTATCGTCATTGTAATCCCCCATGTTGATGATGCTATCCACATCCCATTGGGGCTTCCAGCCAAAGGCAGGGAGCGCTTTCATTTTGCTGGCCAAGAGGAGACGGGAACCGACAACCGTGTAATAAAGCGGTTTGATCCCAAACCGGTCGCGTCCTGCAATCAGCAGATCCCTTCGAGAGTCATACAAAACGAAGGCGAATTCTCCTCATATGTGAAAGAAGAGATTTTGACCGTAAACCTTATACCTATGGGCTCATGAGGTTAGAAGAGAGCAGGTCGCAGAAGGACTTACAGATGAAGTACTAATTCAGAGTCGCATGATGTCTGGAATTTGCATCCAACAGCTTCGAGCTCTCCACGGATGGTCTTGTAGTCGTACAATTCGCCATTTACTATCGCGTGAATGCCCTCCGTTTCATCGTGCATAGGTTGGTGGCCACCCTCGAGATCGATGATGGAAAGCCGAACATGGCCAAGACCTGGTGAAAATCAGAAATGTTCAAGCTGGCTAGTCAATGTCCCTACCGACACGACCGTCGTCTGAGACGTATATCCCGGTGGAGTCGGGTCCACGATGCCTAATGACTTCAATCGACTCTGAGAGCTGAGAAGATAACTGGGCTTTATCACCAACAGAGCAAGTAGCGTAGCAAGCTGTAAGACCACACATCGGTCGATGGTCGAGGGAGATGGAGAGGTGAGTAAGGCTGACAATCGGATCCAGACGAACATTCATATAATGTTCATACTTACAGCACGGTACCGCGATCCATGGACGAGTCGATCAAACCACCAGACCAACCAGCACGAACCGTGTTCAATTGATCAGCAATTCAATCATCAACCCAATCACATTATCTCCGTCCGACCCAATCGGATGACAGATCGGTCGGTCATTGTACGGTTTTCACTCCGGACTTGGCCATGCCCCGATATTTCTGAGTACACCAGTGACTGGTGCAGGTGCTCCTTCAATCCATGCCATTGTGAAGAGGATGTTTGGCATTCCACAAGCATTCCATTTGAAGAGTTGACACAGGAGCAGAAGGACAAAGCTTATGATCAGCAAATGCATGAATGAACTTGGAGAAATGAACATGACAAGCTTCATGTATTTGTGGTCAAGTGCCAATGTACCATTGTGGAGCAACTGTCGGGACATGTCAATCCTTGTTCTGAATGTTGCAAGGTTCTTAAATCTGATAGATTCAAAGCATCATTGCAATGTCCACTTCCCGATGATGATAACACCATTTACACTCCACATATGTATCAAAGCCGTGTTCTAGGAAAGCTGTATGTAAAGTTCTGTGGTTTGAAAAGGCTTGTTGAGTTTTTGGTAAGGAAGGAGTTCAACTCCAAGGTTTCTGGTCTGACTTCCTGATCTAGAATGTGAAAAAGAGTCCATACATTCAATATGCTCAGGGTGCTCTGGAAGGCAAGTATACAGACACCATTTTTCTGGTCTGCTAGAAGCAACAGTTTCCAAACTTGATCGGCAGGAGCAAGTGTTATGTCCCATGCACTGTCATGAACACTATTCAGTGACATGCTTCTGTAGCCCTTGTGCTGCAAATTCTGAGGGTGCTCTGAACATATATGTAGAGTTCTGACAGGTTCTGACAGAGACCAATGTTATGGAGTTAGGGGTTCCAGGTCTAAGTGTTGGTGACTTAGAAAGTCAAACAAGAGAGTCAGAGGGTGAACAGGAGAAGGTTTGCATGAAGACTAGACTGGAAGACAACTAGATTTTTTGTCTGAGTACTACTGACTATGATCAAGCTATTTATACTACTATTAGAAGAACTCCAGAAGGTAAGCAAGGTTGTGAGGTATACATAAGGTGGTAGATAATCAGAACAGGGTATCAGGTAGTTGTGTGATGGGACTGAAGTCAAAGGTTCTGTTGAAAGAATGCTCATTGATAAAGTGGATCAGAAGGAAGAGTACTCCATTCCAAACCCCCGAGCTCATTGTCCAGACACAAAGTTCACAATCATAGTCATATGTGGTCATTCTGCAAGACTCAAAGCATGCATTGAAGACTGGACATGATAATCTTTTCTCTGGTGCTTGGTGTCTTGTTCTAGGTAACTATATCATAATCTATGATAGCATTCACAGAATCACCTTTGAGGATGGAAGCCCCTTGTATCTGTAAGGTGATGAGCAAAATGAGAGCTTATCAGGCCACTCAAAGACTTGGTAGATCTTCTAATAACAAAACTAAAGAATACAGTGGGTAGCTAAAGGTTTAAATATAAGGTAGCTATCTAGTTGACAAAAGAGTAATAGTGGAGCTAGGAGATAACGAGGGAAAAAGATAAGTTATCTGTGCCACATTGTTATCCAAAGTTTAATTTAAGTGATAGTGGATAAGGGAAATGAAAGGTGAAATGAAACAGGGTCCTGATAAGGCATGTGATCAGGTGCTAAAGTGAGGAAATCATAACATTACCCCCCTTTAAGATCATGGTCCCCATGATGGCATTGTGAATTTGAACATGGGTTTAAAAGAGTTGAGGATTGTCCTGTTAGAGGTGATGATGATCCCTCAATTGGAAGAGGTTGGTTTAGGTTTATGGGGGTATTGTTTGTGGAAATTATCCACTTCTTCCTCAGCATGTCTGACATTTCTGCAAGGTTCCCAGGAGTTTTCTGCATTGGAGAAACCTTTCCATTTGACCAGATATTCAATATATCATCCCTTTTTGTGACTGTCCAGGATGGCTTTGACTTCAAACTCTTCTTCTCCTTCGACTAAATCTGGTGGTGGTGGCTCATTAGGTTGTACATCGAAAGAAGGTTTGATGAAGGGTTTAAGTAACTTCTTGTTATAGACATTGTGTTTTCATCACCAAGTGGGATTTTGCAGCAATTTGAGTTGGTAAGCCACTTGTCCTACTTTTTCTGTAATTGCAAAAGGTCTGTATTGTAAGTGATCTAGTTTTTGGCAGGTTGTTGGGTTTTGATGTTCATCCCTTCTAGCCACACTAGGTCTCCAGGTTTATAGTCTCGTGATGTGGAGTGATGTTTGTTGAATTGTTGTTTCATAGCTTCCTTTGCTAGGGCTAAGGCAGCTTCTGCTTCTTGTCTTGTGTTAGAGAGTCTTTTGACCCATTCTGTGGCTGAAGGCACTTGATCTCTTTGTAATTCTGTTCTGGTGTAAGGGTGATAGCCGTGATTGATAAAGAAGGGTGATTGCTTTGTCATGGAATGAACTTGATTGTTACAGCTGAATTCCGTGATAGTACACCATTTGCTCCAATTGTCTTGTAAGTAATTGACAAATAGGCAGAGGTAGGCTTCTACTGTGGATAAATGTTGTTTAATACCAAGTTGTTTGCATATCTGATCCCATGCTTTTGCTACCGTCTGTGGTCCTTGATCTGATATTAAGACTTCTGGAAGACCATGATACCGGATCACTCTATCTTGTATGAGATTAGCAAATCCTTCTGCCTTCTGCACTGAGTCCCATGTGTGTGGGTTCAACATGTATGTGGTGACTGTATGAGATTTCAATTGCATTAAAGCTGTTGGATTCGGGGAGGGGTCCAATCATGTCTGCTGTCACAGCTGTTTGGGTATATTGTGAGGATTAAGGGGGTGTATAGTGGTTGTCTGTCAATCTTATCTTCTTGACATTTGATGCAACCATTGGTATAGTGTCAGATCATTTTTTGCATCTGAGGCCACCAGTAGTTTTGTTGGATAAGTTCCTGGGTTTTGTACCTCCCAGGATGTCCTGCTAGTGGGTTATCATGGTGGTCTCAAATGATTTGTTCATGTAGTTTGTGGGCATGTATATGCAATTGTCATAGAAAATTAATCTGTCTAATTCTTTCCACCTACCTTCCAGAGCCTGTTTGGCTGAAGGATCTAGTTTTCGCAATGGGTCCTTAAGCTCTGGTAGGTATTCTGGTAGATTGTGGACCACAATTGCTTCTAGTGCTCTATAGTGTATGGGCGCTAACATGATGATGTTTTCATTGTCTTTCTGTGGTCTGGCCTTCTGGATAGTAAATCTGCCTGTTGGTTTTGTTTGCCTGGTTTGTGATGAAGTGTGTAATCATATTCCACTAGTTCTGTGGCCCAATGTGCTTGGCATCAATTAAATTTTTGGGGCTGGAAATATTGTTGATCCATCCAGACCTCAAAGGTTTGTCTGGCTCCCAATAGTAGGTGTCTCCATTCCGCTAGTGCTTCCATGATAGCGAGCATCTTTGTCATAGATCTTATAATTTTGCTCTGTTAGTGAGAGCACTTTGGAGTGGAAGGCAGTTGGGTGCCATTTGCCTTCTATCTGTTGTGAAATTACTTCACTGATTGCTCCTTCTGATGTGTCTGCTTCTATTCTAAATTGTCCTTTGTCTTCTGGTATCTGAAGGCAAGGGGCTGTCATGATTGTTTCCTTCAGCATATCAAAGGCCATTTGTTGTTCTGTTTCCCATTTCCTCATTTCCTGTTAGCTGTGTCATAGGTTTCGCAATTTTGCTGTAATCTTTTACAACGCATCTGTAGAAATTGCAGAACCCTAGGAATTGCTGTAGTCTTTCTTGTTGATGGGAACCGGTGAAAAGGAACCTCATGGTGTGAGGCAGGCTGACTGTGCTGGAATGGAAGTGCTCAAAATGAACTGATGCTGACACCAACTCACACTAACACACACACACACACACACTGCAAGCACTAAATCCAACACCCAAACACCTCTTTTAAGGTATTCCTTTTGAGTTTGGAGACTAGAGAAATGAACTACTAAAACTTGAAACTTCTATAAAAGTCTCGAAGTCTCACAGGGCGTTAACTACAGACTAAGTGAAGCTCTCCTGACTACAGAAGACTCTCCCAATCACAAGCTATCTATGGGTGAATTGAAACAAGCCAAAAAGAGCAGATTAGGCTCTGAGCGGGGCTACTTTGATTAAGCAGCAAGGGCAGTTTCCCTAAAAAGGCACTACTGAGTGAGAAGGAGAAGGTTCCTTTGAGGTCCTGATCTCAGTTTAGACTGTTCCACTGTAGGTACTGAGTCTAGTGACGAGTTACTAAGAACTCCATGGGCGACTTTTATTTAACTGTGTTCCCTTAAGGTACTTAGAGTTTTTTATAGTCTGAAGCACAATGTATTCTCTACTGGGTCTCTATGTTCTACTCTATCCTAGCTAACTACTGGCCTTTTATACAGTTCTGCTGAGTTTAATTTTAACTACTTTCAACTACTAGTACAAACAATTGCTCAGTGGTGAGTCAGCTGGTGATTTAGAAATGACTCGACTCTATTGAATGCATATGATCACGATGGATCCATGTGGTGCATTGAGTCTGGGCAAGTTTCAATGAACCCGTTGATAGACTGGTTTTCATCCCAGGCCTGAAATCTTTCAATTCTACGCTACCAGCCTCTACATAAATGTGGGAAAGACTCCCGTGGAGGTACAACCGTCCGCTGGAAGTCTTATATAGTGCAGAAGGGACTAACACACATGCTGAACACTCATATAGACCAAATATAGACCAGAGTTGAGACGAATGAGATAGTACTTGATAGTACTGCCTTATTGTATCCGACTCGAAGCTAATACAAGCGCCCGCGGCAGTATGCTAAGAACGGTACACCCGATCGAGAGACATGGCTCGCGGACTCATGCAACTACCACCTAGATCCACCTAGAGAGAGAATACACCATATAAAGAATATCGACTAGCCTACAGACATACTTAGAGAGACCCAGCGGAAGCACAGGAGGGATCCGCGTTGAAACATCCGAGTAGGTTAGCCGAGTTAGCTGAGTTCAGATAGTAGTAAAGATTGATGTTGCGGATCCTCGAGTGAGGTAAATGCGTGATAAGTGACTTAGTTACATCGCTGGAAAGCTAGAGACCTTCGCTAGAGCATACGACCCTCAGCGGAGACATTCAGAGAGACACTAGAGCGAATCTGGGGAGGACGGGTTCATTGAAACTTGCCCAGACTCAACGCACCACATGGATCCATCGTGATCATATGCATCTGACTCAGATTCAATATAGTCGAGTCATTTCTAAATCACCAGCTGACTCACCACTGAGCAATTGTTTGTACTAGTAGTTGAAAGTAGTTAAAATTAGACTCAGTGGACCTGTATAAAAAGGCAGTAGTTAGCTAGGTTACAGTAGAACATAGAGACCCAGTAGAGAATACATTGCACTTCAGACTATAAAAACTCTAAGTACCTTAAGGGAACACAGTTAAATAAAAGTCGCCCGCGGAGTTCTTAGTAACTCGTCCCTAGACTTAGTACCTACAGTGGAACAGTCTAAACCAAGCCTTCTCCCATCTCTGAGATCAGTACCTCAAGGGAACCTTCTCCTTCTCACGCAGTAGTACCTTAAAGGGAAACTGCCTCTTGCTGCTTAATCAAGTAGCCCCGCTCAGAGTCTAAACAGCTTGTTTTGGCTTGTTTCAAGTCACCCGAAGATAGCTTGTGATTGGGAGAGTCTTCTGTAGTCAGGAGAACTTCACTTAGTCAGTAGTTAATGCCCCGTGGGACTTCGAGACTTTTATAGAAGTTTCAAGTTTTAGTAGTTCATTTCTCTGGTCTCCAAACTCGAAAGGAATACCCTAAAGAGGTGTTTGGGTGTTGGATTTAGTGCTTGCAGTGTGTGTGTGTGTGTGTGTGTGTTAGTGTGAGTTGGTGTTAGCATCAGCCCATTTTGAGCATTTCCATTCCAGCGCAGTCAGCCTGCCTCACACTGTGAGGTTCCTTTTCACCGTCCTCCCCAGGTTCGCTCTAGGGTCCCTCTGAATGTCTCTGCTGAGGGTTGTATGCTCTAGCGAAGGTCTCTAGCTTTCCAGCAATGTAAATAAGTCACTTATTACGCGTTTACCTCACATGAGGATCTGCAATGTCAATCTTTACTACTATCTGAACTCGGCTAACTCGGCTAACCCACTTGGATGTTTCAACGCAGATCCCTCCCGTGCTTCCGCTGTGTCTCTCTAAGTACATCTGTAGGCTAGTCAATATTCTTTATATGGTGTATTCTCTCTCTATGTGGATCTAGGTGGTAGTTTCATGAGTCCACGAGCCATGTCTCTCGATCGGGTGTACCGTTCTTAGCATACTGCCACAGGCGCTAGTAGTAGCTTCAAGTCGGATACAATAAGGCAGTACTGTCAAGTACTATCTTCATCTCAACTCTGGTCTATATTTGGTCTATATGAGTGTTCAGCGGGCGAGTCCTCATAGGTCCATGTAGAATTGTCAAGAGGAAGAATACACTGTGGTTTGTGTTTCTTCAAGAGACAGTTCCTCTGCTGCTTATGCCTTATTTGCCATATCTCCCATTTGTGGAAACCCAGGCCCCATACAGGAAGAGAACAAGGCCTTCTGTTTCTTCTTCTGGAGAGGATGGTTGCTAGTGGTTCTATGTCACATTCTGGCTAAATGATGGTGCCTATAGGTACTAGTGGTAGTCAGCAACTCCACCTAAAGGCTGATGAGTTTGGTTTTGTTTGGCATAACTTTCCCACCTGCCTGATTTTGTGGTTGACTGTCCAGTACACATTGTAATGCAAGTAGGTACTTATCCCCTTAGGTAAATGCATAGATACTAATGTTAGGAGCATATCTTGAAATTGTACAGAGGGATTACTGCAACCTTATCTCATTGTCTCATTACAGTTGCTATCTCATGGCCAAATGCAAATAACTGCAATTCCTCTGTACAAATTCGAGATTTTTTATGATTGGGACTAGGCTGGAGCACGGGTAGGGCTTATCCATGCGGATGCAGATAGAGATTTTTTCATCTGCTATCCGCACCATACCCATGTAAGCTATGGCTTGAGGAAAGGCTGTTGGAGAAGACTGGGCTCACACCCATGCTGAAACTGTCAAACCTAAAATTAATACCTGGTTGGAATGCTATACAGCTCAGCTAATGTGCTAGACACTAGATTTGACAATAGTAAATTTCCCTATCTGTCTCTATCCACAGATAAATCCGCAACCCTACCCTTGTCTAAGGGTCAGATAAGTGGAGGGTATGGATGCAGATTGCTCCAAAAATACCCTTGGGTTACCCGTGCTCTTGCCTAATTGGGACCAAAACTACATCCATAATAGGACATCACAAGGAGAAAAATGTACTGCAATATTGGCGGTAACGTGTTGTGTGACTAGTGTGACACAGCGTGTTTTCAGGCCATAGGTAGTGGGAGCTTGGTGGGAGCAGCTAGTAGTAACTAGTTAACTAGTACTGGCACATGGTGTGATGTTCCTCCCATTTTGGGAAGCACATCTCCTGAATCTTCTGATTGTCCACCACTGCTCTTCTAACTCATTATTTCTGCTGTCCATCTTTCCACCAGCTCTATTATCTTGTATATATTTAAACTCTCTGTATGTCTCTATACATCAACCTGAGCAGTATGTATACCATGGCTGGGGTTGAACAGGGAATGCCGCAGAGATGATTGAAGATGAGGAGGCATTGGTCCCATTGCTTGGTAATACTATGGATGGTTGCTGGTGAGTAAAGAGAATGAAATGAAAGGGAGGCAAGGGGATTCTGGACTGGTAACTCCAAACATGGGGTTGGTTGGTTGGTTGGGTCCAAGGGGCCTTAAAAATAAAGGAAGGGTGGGCACTTAATGGGTGCTCAATGACTACTTGGGGTAGTAGTTAGTTCTACAATACCTCTGATCAAGATTTGGCAGAAACTCAATCAGGCTGTCGGAGGTGAACCAGGAACATTGACATTGGATTGTGATTTTAATGCAGATGATGGTGATATATATGTCTGTTGCAAGATGGATACCTGTGAAACCAGATATGTGAGTTCAAATTGTTCAATCCTGGTGTTTTAATGAGCTCACCATGTATCACCTGCATTGTGTTGGGTTGACTTACACTCACCCAAATTGGATTTGTGATACTTGCCAGGTGTCGCAAGGGGGTAAACATAGACATAAGATAGTAATTTGATTGTGCAACACATCATCTGGCATGTCACATGACTCAGCATATCACGTGATGGTTGGGTGGTCAGACCTCTGGGGCCATTAAAAAAAAGTATACCCTATATTTTACAAATAATTGCCAGAATCCCCTTGAAGGGAGGGAAAGAGTACAATTTGACAGCACATACAATCCCACTGTCTTCTTTGTTCCAAATGACTTCATCATAATGAATAAAAGTATAGTAATAATTGAGGAGACATACCTAGACTGCCCATGGTTCGGTTTGGTTCAGACAGGGAATTTTCTGAACCTGAACCTGAACCTCAGGTTCGGGTTTGGACCTGGGTGCACCAGGTTCACATTTGAAGTATGTACATCCACAAAAAAATCATACATAATACTATCAGGTATATTCAAGGTATGTTTTTTTTCTTACAATATGGCTTACTTAGTGAATGACTTCATAACCCCCTATTTGACTGAATTCCCTGCTATTCCTCAATTTCATGTGATTATTCAGCAAACTGATGATGGGTATGCCAGTTTAGGGCAGTGATTACTGACAAAAAACAAGGATGAATATTTCTGTAATGCATAGTAGTAATGCATTCACATGCATTCACAGCCACTCCAGAGCTATATATAGTGATAATATTTCTATTGAGGGTATTCAATGACACTTTCAGTACTCTTCTGCCTTACAAAGGTGCACCTGGTGCACCCAAGGTTTGAACCTCAGGTTCAGGTTCGGTTCTACACAGCCACTGAACCCAAGCCTCAGGTTCAGGTCCGGTTCATTCCGAGGTTCAGCAGGTTCAGAACCAGACCATGGCCAGTCTAGACATACCTGAAGCTGGCTTTCATGCATACTATTGCAGTGAAAGTTTGGCATGTCATGTCATGTGTAACTAGTGAACTAATACCCAACTAGTACTGCAGCCATTGGTGGGATCTGTTAAGAATGGACCCTATAGACAACTCTAGTTAGCTCAGTCTCTAATGAAAGAACAACTGTATTATACCTATAGACAACTCTAGTTAGCTGTATCTAAGCATCAGTTTGTTGTCTGGTATAATTGAGAAGTCTCTAATGAAAGAACGACTGAGGAAAGGCAATCTGGGCCAAACATGCTATATACGATTACATGATAGTGACATCATGACACCAGCCCAACACTCCTCCTCGATGTCAATATCCACTCCTCCTTGCTCTCAGCAAAGTCCCAACAGGCTGTGGAATTGTGAAAAAGGTTTAGTGAATATGTCAGCAAGATTAGATGCAGTTGATATGCGTTCAATAGCAATTTTCCGTTCGTCCATGCATTGACAGATGAAATGATAACATATATCGAAATGTTTCAATCGAGAATGAAATTGCAGATCAAGAGCAAGACATACAGCTCCATTGTTATCACAGTAGAGTGGAATGGGACTGTTTGTATGAATCATTGGTAAAGGACGAAGGGAGAGCATCATGTGGAGCCATAAGCCTTCCTTGCAGGACTCTGAAGCTGCTATATATTCAGCCTCTGTCGAAGAAGTAGCAACCACCTTCTGTTTCTTAGCTGACCAAGAGATAACACCCCCTCCCAGAGTATAGCAATAACCCATTGAGGAACACCAGCCATCTAGGCCATCCCCCCAAGAAGAATCGGTAAACCCTCTTAGGTCTATGCTGTCACCTCCAAGATGCAGTTGTAGACTTCTTGTACCTTTGAGGTATTGAACAATTCGAATTGTGGCATCCCAATGAGAGTGTCAATAGCAGTCGAGGAATTGGGAACATTTTTGAACGTACTGATGCT
This sequence comes from Megacollybia marginata, assembly GCA_003313965.1. Taxonomy (NCBI): domain Eukaryota; kingdom Fungi; phylum Basidiomycota; class Agaricomycetes; order Agaricales; family Porotheleaceae; genus Megacollybia; species Megacollybia marginata. The sequence goes on from QLOY01001279.1 coordinate 13,866, forward strand.
GGGGTATAATAACTGACCTATAAGTGATCTATAAGGGAGTTTGGCTAACGCTGTTCTCTCCTCCTCAGTTAGAACTTCGTCAACCAGTGGTCTAGTCAGGAAAGAGTTAGTGTTGTCAACCATTGGCATAGAAACTGGGTAAGCATCAGATTGACCAAACTCCTCCATGATCCTGTCTATCATGGCTTTCTGGGAGATATAGATGAAGCAGTTGTCTTGATCCCTTTCAATCTTGATACCCAGGCAGAACTCAGCATCACCCTCTGCAATAGTCCACTCAGATTCCAGTAGGGTCTTGAACTCCCCATTAGCTTCCTTTGAATTAGCCACAGAGAGGAAATCATCAACATGAACCGCAACGAGCACTATATGACTGTTGGATTGATGAACATAAACACAGTACTCACAATCAAGCCAGGTGAAACCCCAAGACAGCATCTTTGAATGCATTGTTTTGTTCCAGATGAGGCCTGCCTGATGCATCCTGTAAATACCCTTTTCCACACACCAGACATGGTCCTCCTTTCCTTCCTCCTTGAACCCTTCCAGCTGTGCCATATACTGGATCTCGTTGGGATCTAGGACCCCATTCAGAAAGGCCTGTTTCACATCAAACTGTTTGATATCCCAGTCAAGCAAAGCAGTCATGTGGAGTATGATTCCATCCTAGCCATCGGTGAGGTAGTTCTGTTGTAGTTGTGTCCCAGGATTTGTTCGTATCCGCAGAGAACGTATCTGGCCTTGAACCTCGTCGGCTTCCCAGTCTTATCGTGCTTCACAGTCAGAACCCATTTTCCTTTCAGAACCTTGTGATCATTTGGAACTTCAGAGTGAGGGACAAGCTTAAACACCTCCATATCTCCCATCCTGTCAATTTCAGACTGGCAAGCTTGACACCACTGTTCTTAATAATCAGTTAGCAGAAGCTAGCAGGGTCATCAATATCTGGTAGGTCTTCTCCCAAAGCTGCAAGGCCATCCAGAATCTTGTCCAGGTTGTCAAAAGGTACAGAAGAGTCAGGACCATGTTTGCCCCATCTGACAGAATCCAGAAACGCTGATAGGGCTTCCTGCTGATCAGTAGAAGGCATACCCTTATCCTGCACCCGTTTCACCCACCTAGCTCTCCTTGCTGCTTTCCCCCATCAGTTCCTACATCATAGCCAACTTCTTAGCAGTCGGTTTCAAAACACATTTGATAACAGGTGGAATTTCTTCATCGTCATCATCTTCTACAGTCTCTATTGTTGTAGCCTTCTTCGCTGGGATTTGTGAGACCTCAGAGGGCCCCAGCTCAGGATCTACATATGTATGTTGGCCTACCACAGTTTGCAAAGCCTCAGAGGGCCCCGGTAGTGAAGTGGCCAGTGCCTGGTCCTCCTTTTTCAATTCCCTCATGGGGCAAGGACTAGGTTCATGTGGAGGGTCTATGGAAACATTTTCGTCCTGATTCACAGTAGAAATAGTGGATGTGAAGGGCTCAGATACACCAATAATACAGCCCAGCTGGAAGACCCGTTCTTCTTCATCTTTTCACTCTATGAAGCGGACATGGAAAGATTCGACCACACGCCTAGAGGGGTGGTGGTCACACTGGTATGCTTTTGAATTCTGTGCATAGCCGATGAGAACAAACTCTTCCCCCCTAGGGCTAATCTTTGGGTTATGAGGCTGAAGAACAAAAGCCTTGCACCCAATTTCCTGCATATGGCTCAGATCTGGTTTTGTCCCCTCATACAGTTTGTAAGGTGTCTTCTCCATGCTCCTACTCACTGTCCCAGCTCTTGTATAAGCAGCTGTAGCCATAAATTCGTCCCACTGGTTTGGGGGTAGCTCACAGGACAAGCACATCGATCTAGCCTGGTCCATGAGAGTAAGGTGTATGTGTTCACCCCTACTATTCTGAGCTGAGGTATCAACGACAAAGAAATCCTGTGTTCTGCACGCCAGCTGTCAAAACAGCTGGTTCAGTAAGATCTATCTATAGATTATGATAAGTTATTGTCCCCCTTTTGCATAGATTTTCAAATAGATATCGAAATCCTTTTGCATGGATTTGCGATAAATTTGGCAGGCTTATCGCAGGGTGTAAATATGGGCTCGGATCACTTCTGGCAGGCTTCTGGCATCATGGCAAGAGCGGCAAGTCTATTTTTAATAAAATCCATTAAAAAAACTAAAAATAGAAATCAAAAAACACTTTTGCTAGATAATAAACAGCAATAATAGGGATGGACAATGGCATATGCCCAGATTAGGCAAGCCATGGACCGTGGGAACTTTTGACTTCCTTTTATGGTCAGGTACAGAATTTCAATGTGAGTCTAATAGTAGTACTCATTTGGAACCATTAGAGCAGACTTGCCCAGATTAGGCAAGCTGAATGGTTTACTAGCTTAAAATAGATCCTAAGCATTATGGCAAATCTATTTTTAGTAGATAATAATCAAATCTTGAAAACCACTAATAATACAAACCATCAAAGATAGACCATGGCATATGCCCAGATTAGGCAAGCTGTGACTGTGGGAACTTTTGACTTTTTTTATATGGACAGATGCAGAATTTCAATGTGATTCTCATGGTGGTATTCATTTTGCCATACATGCTCTTGTTCTTGCACAATTTCCATTTTATTTTTGAAAAGCTGGCAATGAAAATAAAAATAGACACATACAACTTCTTAATAGGCATATATACACCTTTATAGGTATGCATTCACTTTCTATAGGCTGATATTCAATAGCTATGGGCCAGTTTTCAATCTCTATACTCTTACATTCAATAGCTAAATACCAGTATTCAACCCTGTATACTTGTATGGACCAGCCCTACACACCTATAGACCAACCCTATATATGTGTATTGAATGCATATAGATAATGAATCTCAGTCAATACAGTATCAGTCTATAGGTTTTGGACATATCTCAGTTTCAGGCCCAGGTCAACCTAGCTATCATCACTCTGCATACTTGGATGGGTGTTCTGACTTTA
>QLOY01001280.1:0-33468 GCA_003313965.1 Megacollybia marginata
CAACGACGATTCACTGTGGTGACAAGTCGCTTCAGTGCTCCATTTGAGCTCTGCCTCAGCTCTTCTGAATGCGATGCCTATACTATCGCCCCACCTTCTGGCCACCTCAACGGTGCTCAACGCCCATAGCTCAAGTTTTTAGGCATGATCAGTATCTTTTTTTTGTCTCAGATGACCTGGTGACACTCGCAAGTTCACACGGTGAATTCTGCTAGGGAGAGATACATAAATTGCTCACACCTTTCGCTTCCTTCCCCTCTTTTCTACATAAGCATCATCATGCCCACCTCCAGACAATCACCAGATGCTGTAGCATCTATGCATAGATTATGGACTGCTGTCCAGAATGCTTTTGCATAGATTCTCGAGAGCGTTATGCATAGATTTGCGACAGCAATGGCAAGGCCTGGCAGAATCATGGCAGAAACACAGCATGATATGGCAAACACGGCACGAATTGATTTATTTAAATTATATAATATAAAAGCCTATGCATAGATTATGGACAGACTATCAACCTATATAATACTACATTTAGGACGATAATAGGCCTGCAATATCATATATATATACTACCTGATAGCCACTATATATAGTATGCTTATGCAGATGTCACATGATCACATACCATAAGTAGAAAAGGTACTACCAGCCTATATAATACTACGTATAGGACAATAATAGGCCTGCAATATATATATATATATACTACCTGATAGCCACTATATATGGTATGCTTATGAATAGGTCACATGATCTTATACCATAAATAGAAAAGGCTCAAATATATGCATCTGAGAGCTGGTAACCAATATGAATATGTATGTATGTGTTTATATAAGTTAGGTGAATCACATGATCTTATACCATAAGTAGAACAGGCTCAAATATATGCATCTGAGAGCTGAATATATGAATACATGTGTGTATGTGTTTACATGAGTTAGGTGAATCACATGATCTTATACTATAAGTAGAACAGGTTCATATATATACATTTGAGAGCTGGTGACTGATATAAATATGGTGTATATGTATTAGATAAATCACATGATCTGATTACATCAAGCTATTTTTAGCTAGAGTAAAACATAGAAAATATCAAATGCAGGCAAAGATAGGGCAAACCATGACCAGATTAGGCAAGTTATGACTATGGGAACTTTTGACTTCTTTATATGGACAGATGCAGAATTTCAATGTGATTCTGATGGTGGTATTCATTTTGCCATACATGCTCTTGTTCTTGCACAATTTGCATTTTATTTTCGAAAAGCCGGCAATGAAAATAAAAATAGACACATATAACTTCTTAAATAGGCATGTATGCACCCTTATAGATATGCATTCACTTTCTATAGGCTGATATTCAATAGCTATGGGCCAGTATTCAATCTCTATACTCCTGTATTCAATAGCTAAACACCAGTATTCAACCCTGTATACTTGTATAGACCAGCCCTAAACACCTATACACCATGTGTATTGAATGCATATAGATAATGAATCTCAGTCAATACAGTATCAGTCTATAGGATTTGGATATATATCAGTTTCAGCCTCAGTCAACCTAGCTATCACTCTGGATGGGTTTCCTTCCGACTTTATGGACCTCTGGCAGACCATCCAAGCCTTTGATGGCTCTGATATTCAAGATTTGAGGTCCACCATATTGGTACATTCACTGAGAATATTTATCAGCAGATCCATCAAGAAATGAAAAAGTGTGAAAATGGGTGCCCAGGTCAGGTTAATCACTCAGGTATCAGATCTACCAGGCAGGTTGATCACACTTTTTCATTTCTTGATAGATCCACTCATACATATTCTCAGTAAATCTACCAATATATTGGATCCTAATTCTGAAATGAAAGGCTTGGATGGTCCACCAGAGGTCTATAAAGTCGGAACAGAACACCCATTCAGATATGCAGAAGTGAATGCTATTGACCTGGGCACCCATTTTCACACTTTTTCATTTCTTGATGGATCTGCTGATAAATATTCTCAGTGAATGTACCAATATGGTGGACCTCAAATCTTGAATATCAGAGCCATCAAAGGCTTGGATGGTCTGCCAGAGGTCCATAAAGTCGGAAGGAAACCCATCCAGAGTGGTAGCTAGGTTGACTGAGGCTGAAACTGATATATATCCAAATCCTATAGACTGATACTGTATTGACTGAGATTCATTATCTATATGCATTCAATACACATATATAGGGCTGGTGTATAGGTGTTTAGGGCTGGTGTATACAAGTATACAGGGTTGAATACTGGTGTTTAGCTATTGAATACAGGAGTATAGAGATTGAATACTGGTCTATAGCAGTTGAATATAAGCCTATGACAAGTGAATACGTACATATAAGGGTATATACATGCCTCTTAAAGAGTTGTATGTGTCTATTTTTATTTTCATTGCCGGCTTTTCAAAAATAAAATGCAAATTGTGCAAGAACAAGAGCATGTATGGCAAAATGAATACCACCATCAGAATCACATTGAAATTCTGCATCTGTCCATATAAAGAAGTCAAAAGTTCCCATGGTCATAACTTGCCTAATCTGGTCATGGTTTGCCCTATCTTTGCCTGCATTTGATATTTTCTGTTTTCTTTACTCTAGCTAAAAATAGCTTGATGTAATCAGATCATGTGATTTATCTAATACATATACACTATGTTTATATCAGTCACCAGCTCTCAAATGTATATAAGGTAGCGGCAGCTAGGAACCCGCACCCTTATGTAAGCAACATCAGTCCCGACTTGCAAGCCTTTCTCCGTTGCCACCATGTAGAATAAAGTCATTTTAACCTCAGAGACAATTAGGATACATGTCTCTTACTCGCTCTCTGAAGACAGATGGTTCAAATTTGGCATGCTGGGGGAGGGGTAGGCAAAAAATAATCCTCATTTTCTGCTTATTGCTATTGTGTTTTTTTTTACAAATGGAGCGTTTTCGAAAAAAGTCGGCCTGGAATTTGAAACAATTAGTAATCACCACGTGACCAACAACAAAATGCCTCGCGCCCCCAAAGCGACGCGTTCTAGACGCCAAAATCTATCATCAGTGCATGTTAGAAGCTATAAAACAACTATTGAAGAGGTTCTTGATGAAGAGCCATCCACTATACCCACTCCTCCATCCAATCCGACTGCTCAGGATGATATTGGTTCAGTTCAAGACACTGCTACGGAGTTTCTTGATGTTATTGGTGCTTTGGAGGGCCGTGCCATTGTAGAAGATGAGGAGGATGTGGAAGATGATGCTGAAGATGATGAGGAATCTGATGAACCAGAGATCCAAGAGTTATCGGCCCTTCAGATCTTTGCTGAAACCCTCCAAAAGGCTCACAATACAGCCCTTGAAGGAGAACGAAGAAAAAACTGCCATCGAGGTCCATATAAAAAAACTTCTCGCACCACCAACTGGCGCCACAAGGCAGCTCAAGAAAAATAGGCCGAATCTGGTTTCCTTTCTGTTAAGGCCTTCATGGATCACCGGAAAACCCAAAAAGAAACTGAACGCAATGAATTATTTGATGTATCTCCTTCACAGGACCAATCTCCAAGCCCATTCAAGTCTATCACTGAGGTGCCCATGCCATCTGCCAATGAGCACATCAGCTCTGAGCAGAATAATGGTAACGATGATCCTGGAGTAGCTCCGACCCAAGAGGAAACACCAGATCTGATGCCATTGGATCCCGAACAAGAGGAAAGATTGCGCCAAAAGGAGAGGGTAGAAGAAATGCTTGCAGACTTACGAGCAGGCAAAACACCATCTGACACCAGTGAGGATACAGAGACAGATCGAGTTTTGAACCAGCTGAACTACAAGAATTTTGCTGCACTTCGGAAGGCATCAGCAGAGTTAAAGGTGAGATCCAAGGACCCAAAGCTCGATGTGGTTTTCCGTGCTCGTTTGACTGCAATGTCGGCAACACTGAACCTGTATCTGGATCTAGAGCTATCATATACATGGCGCCAGGCTTCATCAATTGTTGCTCGAAGTCAAGGACACTCACCAACTCATGCACGAACCATTCGAGAATGGTTACACCAGTATATATCTCATCAAAAGCTTCCGCTCCACAGATACAAAGGCACACAGTCTACAATTCTTGAGGACGAAGACATTTCCCTAGCCATCCAGCTTCGACTTGCAGAAAAATCAAAAGAGAAATATGTCAAGGCTCTTGATGTCGTTGAAATTGTGGCTAGCGAGGATATTCAATCCAAGCTGTCTGCTGCAGGAAAGACAAAACTCACAATTAGTGAGCGGACTGCCCGGGAGTGGCTGAAACGGTTCAAGTGGCGATATTCAAGAAGACGGAATGGGATATACATTGACGGCCATGAAAAAGAAGAAGTGGTTGCCTATCGAAAGGAATTCGTTCATCGATGGATGAACTTATACACACCCCGCATGGCAACCTGGGAAAAGGGTCTGGATTCTGATGGAAATGAGATCCTGATCCGGAAAGCACCCAAGGGAGGTGTTCCAGTTGCACCTGGACGTCCCTTTCAGCTCATACTTGTGACCCATGATGAATCAACTTACTATTGTAATGATTCAGTAAAGATGTTGTGGCAACATGCAGACCACCATGTCCCACAGCCGAAAGGTGATGGTTCATCAATCATGGTGTCGGATTTTTTGACAGTTGAATGGGGCCGCTTGATTAGTCGGGATGGAAAGGAGTAAGTCACATCAAAATTCAGTGATTTGATTACTCATCTCAAACCAAGAGAGGCGCGTGTTCTGTTTAAAGCAGGAAAAAACCGAGATGGCTACTTTGACAACACAGACCTGCTTCAACAGGTGGATCTGGCTATTGATATCTTTGAAGACCGGACAAACGGATTGGCCACTGGACTTTTCATGTTTGATAATGCGCCAAGCCATCAGAAGCGTCCCATTGATGGAATATCAGCTTGGAAGATGCCTAAGCGACCAAGTGAAGGCTGGGCACATCACAAGGATGGCCCTCGCATGCGTGTTACCACATTGCCTGATGGTTCCACTCAGGATTTCTACTTTCCTGATGATCATCCACAGTATCCTGGGCACTTCAAAGGAATGGAGCAAATCATTCGTGAACGTGGGTTGTGGCCAGCAGGTGGATTGAATGCACAATGCGAAGGTTTCAAGTGTGAAGCAGGAAGAACAGACTGCTGTTGCCGGCGCCTTCTTTTCAATCAGCCCGACTTCCGAGATCAGAAATCAGCGCTTCAGGAATTGGTGGAACGCCGAGGTCACATTTGTGACTTCTATCCGAAGTATCACTGTGAGCTCAACTTTATCGAGCAGTACTGGGGCGCATCAAAATATCGATATCGAAGTCTTCCGCGGTCATCAAACATTCATGAAATGGAAAAAAAAATGATTGAATGCCTTGACCATATAACACTGGAACAGATTCAGAGGTCTGTGAATGTTTGCATCATGTATTGTCCTGATTGATGCTTCTTAGGTTTGCAAACCGTTCCTCTCGCTTCATTTCGGCCTATTATTACGGCTTATCACCTGCTCAGGCAGCATGGGCCACTCGAAAGTACCGTGGCCATCGTTGTTTGCCTCCAGATATTATGGCAAAGGTGCTTAAAGAGTATATACAGAACTAATACAGTATACTTGTCCTGCCTATGTAGCTATTACATTTTTTGTTTTCACCAATTCAAAATTTGAAACATCACGTGATTACATACACATGCTTACATAAGGGTGCGGGTTCCTAGCTGCCGCTACCTTATATGAACCTGTTCTACTTATAGTATAAGATCATGTGATTCACCTAACTCATGTAAACACATACACACATGTATTCATATATTCATATTGGTTACCAGCTCTCAGATGCATATATTTGAGCCTGTTCTACTTATGGTATAAGATCATGTGATTCACCTAACTCATATAAACACATACATATATTCATATTGGTTACCAGCACTCAGATGCATATATTTGAGCCTTTTCTACTTATGGTATAAGATCATGTGACCTATTCATAAGCATACCATATATAGTGGCTATCAGGTAGTATATATATAGCATTGTAGGCCTATTATTGTCCTATACATAGTATTATATAGGCTGGTAGTACCTTTTCTACTTATGGTATGTGATCATGTGACATCTGCATAAGCATACTATATATAGTGGCTATCAGGTAGTATATATATGGTATTGCAGGCCTATTATCGTCCTATATGTAGTATTATATAGGTTGATAGTCTGTCCATAATCTATGCATAGGCTTTTATTATATAATTTAAATAAATCAATATTCATTTATTCATGCCATGGCTGCCATGGCTGCCGTGGTACAGCCTATTTTGGTCTCAGGAATCTATGCAAAACTGCTCTGGACAGCAGTCCAGAATCTATGCATAGATCCTACAGTACCAGCTGAGACAATCTCGTATTTTTGCCCAGCGTCAGGCTTCAAAACACCGAATCAAACCACGCCACGCACCCGATATAAAACAAGTACTACATATACCCGAGACGACAGCCGATTTGAAGGAAGCCATTCAAGAGCTCCAGTCGCGTATTGACACAGAGCTTCTTGAGGACAAACTGGTTTGTCCCGTCTGTCTTTGGCAAGCCACCTCCCACAATGGTTTGACTAACCATATGTCCTCTGCCAAGACATGTTCGTGGTTCAAATTCGGCAAACTAGTGCTCTATCAGTCTGAGGATGCATCTTTCCGGCCTTCAACTGTGGAACCCGATTTGATGGACGTAGACGATCCGCCTCCCACGCCGCCTATACACCCTCTCAGTACAACTCTGGAGCTCACTCGAAGACAGCGTCGTAAAGCTATGAAGGCAATAGAGAAGAGAGAATGGCTGAATGCTGCAGTGAGCGAAGTGCAGAGCACCATCATAGACAAACCAGCTGCAGACTTATTAGCTGAGCCACTTGCCGATCACCTGGTTCATCTTGAAGGGGAGGAGCAGGAGCAGGAGGAGGAGGAGGAGGAGGAAAAGCTGGATCATTTGTGGCAGTGTTATCTGAACGATCATGGAAACCCTCTTGATGTTACAGAAAAGGAAATAACACCAGAGGGTCAGTCGAATTGGGTGGGTCCTTCAACAGATTACACCCCTCGAGACGAACTCATCAAAGTAGAGTGTTCTTCCAACATCAGGGCAGGCGAAACAGTCTTGACGCCGCCGAATCTGTTAGAGGATTGGAAGAAAACTCATGGCATAACAGGTGGATCATCAGTGGCTCCCTACGCTCCTTTTGAATCGGAGATGGACTGGAAGGTAGCCGATTGGATGGTGAGAGACTCTCCTTCACAAGCTGCTTGTGATCGTCTGTTAAATATTCCTGGGGTACATACAGCCTTTCTTACGCAGACAAGTGTTTTCTAACTTCTTTCAGGTGTTGGAAAAGCTCAACCTCTCATTCAAAGATACCCGTACTCTATATCAGAAAGTCGATGCTATTCCAGAGAGATTCGGTCCCTGGTGAACTAAAACACTCCTATTCCCCGACGCTCCGAATGAGACATTCACTGTACACTACAGAGATGCACTCCAAGCCATGAGGGCCCTCTTCAGAGACCCGACATTCGCCGAAGACATTGTCTATCGTCCGACCAAACTATTTCATGAGGATGCAAACAACAATCGAGTTCGAACAATCCATGAAATGTGGACAGCAGATTGGTGGTGGGAGTTGCAGGTACTTGCTTTTCATAATCTCCGTTTATGATCCTCAGCTTCATCTACAGAACCATCGTAAATTTCAAGGCAAAATCATCGCACCTGTAATCATCGCCACCGACAAAACACAATTAGCTCCCTTCGGCAAGGGAAAGGTTGCTTATCCTGTCTACCTCACACTCAGCAATATTCCTCACCATATTAGAAGAAAGCCATCGAAACATGCTTGCGTCTTAATTGGTTATCTCCCTACTACAGCTGCGGACAGTCAAAAGCGGCAAAGATTTTTAGACATCTCAGATATTCTCGGACTTATGCGGAATCAACAGATCTCATTGAGTACTGTCTCTACAAATATTTAGAGATTTATCTATCGAGCCGTTCCTTTCCAAATCGGGGATTGATTTTCGGGCCCTCCAAATTTGGCGGACAGGCAAACAAATCGCTAAAATATCGAAAAATATATATATCAACAGCATTTTATGAGCTTATTCTGATTCTAAATGAATTGAGACCTGCAAAGACAAGGTGTTGGTGTAGTAGGGCATGCAAATTTTGATTACCTAATTGCCACTTGAACCCATCATCGCACAAATTGGTTGTTGTCTTCTGCGTTATGGGTCCACAAGCAGTCAAAAAGCGTCATGTTAAGAAGAATATCATAGTCAGCAAGATGATTTCAAAAATCAGCCGTCAATGCTTGAAACTCTCATCACTGAGAGTGGCCATGAATGCATCTTTCTGCTGAAATTTCACTGTGAGCTGAATCCAATTGAGATGGTAAGTGAACATCACTTTCTGAGATGCCATGTTCACCCTGGTGTAAATACCGTTATCGAGAAGAAGACAAGAAGAATTTCGCAACCGCCAAGGAGATCGCTCGGAAGTATCTTGATGCTTGCCCTGTTGATGTGATCAAAAAGTTTATTAATCGGACTTGGCGCTTTATGGATCCCTACTGCAAGGGCCTGACGAGAAAGGCTCTTCTATGGGCCATTCAGAAGTTTAGACAGCATCAGTGCATCTCGGAGGGTGCACTTAAGGCATTTGAGGAGCACTCACAGCGTAGAGTGGGCCAATAGTTTGCGAAATTTTGGCCAAAAAATTTGGTGGAACCAAAATGTTGCTGAAAAAATCCGAAAAAATCGTTTTTATACGTTAATTAGCCTTCCGAGTTTGAATACAACATTAACTAAGTCTTAAAGTGCATGAGTCCCTCAATATTAAGTTTGCTGCTTTTGACTGTCTGCAGCTGTACCAAAGTCAACCACACGAATTTGACAGAGAGCATGCATAAATCTAGAACTAATCGCTTGTTCCATGACGCAATGCGCATCATACTTCAACCCTTGAAGGATGCCTCTGTTAAAGGAGGAGAGAAGATGGTCTGTGCAGACGGTCAAACTCGTTGGGTCATACCTATCCTTGCTACATATGTCGCAGACTACCCCGAACAATGCCTTGTCTCATGCACCAAGTATTGTACATGCTGTCGCTGTAAAGCTAACAGCGATCAACTGGGTCTTTACGAGACTTTCGAACCTCGCACCTCCAAGGACACTTTGAAAATCATTCAGCAAGCCAAAGAGGCAGCAACCTCGCACTCAGCCTTTTATTGGCTTTGTCTAGACCAGAACGTAGGAGCTGGTGTTTTGCGACTGTTTTGGGATGGCCTACCCTTCGTTAACATTCACCTTTGTATGACTGCAGATGTTTTGCATCAACTGCATCAAGGCGTCTTGAAGCACCTCATCAAATGGGTGGAAAGATGCATGACGTCGAAAGAGCTAGATGTCGAAAGAGCTAGATGCTCGACTTCGCTGCTTGCTGCCAGCCTTTGGAGTTTATCATTTCAAGAATGGCATATCTACTTTGGGACAGGTCACAGGTACTACACGCAAGAACATGGGGAAAGTCTTGCTGGGATGCCTGGTGGGCAGTGATAAGATTGGGGAGAATGGCATACGAGCAGCAAAAGCCATTCTCGACTTCATCTACCTTGCCCAGTATTCCAGTCATGATGATATAATGTTGCAGTCCCTGAAAGCTGCTCTTCGAGAATGGCATCAATATTGCGACTGGTTCATGAATGCCGTGGAACGAGAAAATCTCAATATTCCAAAATTTCATGCTCTCCATCATTATGTTCAATGTATCAAAGATTTTGGCACTACAGACAACTACAACACAGAGATGTTCGAGCGTTTTCATATAGATTTTGCCAAGAAAGGGTGGAGAGCATCAAACAGGCGAGATGAAATTCCTCAGATGATGAAGTGGGTGGAGAGACGAGAGAAAGTTGCCGGTATTTCTCGGGTTGTAGAGCATGTGAAGATGCAACAGGAGAAAGATAGCAAAACTGAAGTAGAAACACCCAAGATGCAGAATTCACCGTTCGGGGTGTTGGCAAGGGAACGTGATAAAAGGATTATCATTTCGAAATCAGCATCGACAATCTCTTTACAAACCCTTCAGGAAACACATTATTGTCCAACACTGAAACAAAGCCTCACTACGTTTCTCAAGCTTGTCTCAAACCAAAATAGGGCTCGTTTTTGGCAGGTCCCGTTCTCCAACTTGAAGGTATTCAAGCAATTTAAACTGGTGCAAGAGAGGGTTGATGAAGAAGATGAGGAGAGCATTTATACTATCAAGGCATCACCATCCCAGCAAGACACTGTGATTGTCTTGGCTGAGAAGAGGGCCGGTTCAGAGGGCCTAACAGGTATGTTTATTTTAGTGTTTATCTGCTCTCACGCCAATCTCTTGCTTCAGGTTGTAGAGTGGGACGTATCAGGGTTATCTTTTGCTTACCAGAGAGGACGGCTACAGGCATTACCCACAATTATCCGAAAATCCCATTAGCCCATGTAGAGTGGTACACAAGGCAGACGGACGCCCCAGACGATCTTCATGGGATGTATCGCATACGTACACCTTCAGAGATACAAGGTGTTGTTGTTCCTCTCATACAGATACACCAAGGCTGTATGCTGTTTCCGGATTTCACACAGCGAACAAGTGCTTGGACTTCTAACAATGTCCTGGATCTCTGCAGTACATTCTTGGTCAACAATTGGCAGAGTAAGTATACGTATCAAACATTGTGGTAAATTTAGGAATTTATCAAAACATACGCACAAATGCTACTAGAAACGGAAGTTCCTTTCAAGGAAAATTCGACGTCTTTGACTCCTCTGAGATGATCGAGGTGAGTTCTATCGTATACAGGAGAAAACTGTATTCACGTCTTCATCAGCATGTCGGCCCATTGTATTGTGGACAATATTTCACAAACTCGTCGACTGGGCACTCAAATTTACTCAAACCTGACGTTGCATCGATAGTCATAACCTCGACCACCAGACCTGAGAGTCATTTCACTTGGTTCCAGTTCGTAGAGGCTTCGCTGTGTGGTGTACTCCATCCTTTTTCTTGGACCTCACGACTCTGCACCCAAGTACTTCTGGCCAAATACTTCTCTACCTAGTGCCTCGGTCCTTATCGAGGCAGCCAACCAGACTACGATGGGTAGGCTGACTTTGCAAAGCGTGATGAGTACCAGAAGTTCGTATGTTTGGCATGAGAGTACAAATGAGACCAAATGTATCATTTTTACTTGCCCCCTTGACATGGCTCTCAGCCAGACCTCTCATACACGTCCTATTCTGCCGACATACAATCAAGCTTTGGGCATTAACCTGGGCGAAGAGTCGAGTTTGCGACTACCTCAATATAAAAACAGTTATTTGGCCAGGTACAATCCTTATGGCCAGCGCAGTTTTCACCATTGCTTTCTCTGCAATGACGTTCGTATCACTTGTTTCCTTGATTGCTTTTGGCATTTTTCACCAATTGCCCAGGATGCACCGGCTTACGATGAAGCAGCGATGAATTAGCATCGATTCCTCTGACGTTGTTCGAGTCTAATCCAGGTCGCGTAGACTGGCGCACCTCCCAGCTGTCGTGTCCCCATGCACGTTCCACCTCAGATCGTTGAGCATCCAAGGCTTGTCCTCCAGGGATCTCTTTAGATTCATCTTGTTCAGTGGTCACTGACACTCTTTTTAGGATGGGCTTTCCACGTTGTTTATACCTTCAACGGCCGATACAAGTGAAGCAGCAAATGTCAGAGGTGATAATGATGGTGGAAATGAAGTCGAAGCCTGATGCTGTTGTGAGTTTTTGCTCGCATCATTGGGCCAATTCCCATGTTTTGTTTTTCAAGTGGCGTTCAATTTGAATCTTGTTACCATTGTATATACAAATTGAATCTTTGATTCCGAACAAATGTTCTCTTAGCTCCTCGATCGCCCACCACCACTCTCTAATGCGTCTGTCTCAAGCCCTCAACACCACAAAAAGTTCCGTAAATGTGCTCGTGCAAAGTACAACGAACCCGACAGAAGGTCGTTTCTTGCAGTCATTAGGGATATTCGAACAGCGATGGAATTACACTGTGGCAATGATCCGTCATGGAGCCTTATACAAGACAGATGAAGACATTGCTGGGATATCCTGAAGATGCATGATGACAACCTTACAATGTTCATCTTCTCCCGAATGGTCTTTATATGTCTTAGGTTGCCCCAGCGCACCCTAAGGAGACCTGAATGTTTTGTGGATGCTTCAGGTTGTGCTGAGGACCGGAGGCATTTTTGCTGATGAAAAGTGACATATATGGACATCAGAAAAAGCCTAACTATTCCTCTCAACTTGAAGGACGCTACTTGAATGGACTCTAGAGACTGTTCACTCCCTGCTCCAAGATCAGTGGTCATGCCTCAGCAAATTGAGCAGTCCTGTCTCTGCCATACAAGACAGATGAAGACATTGCTGGGACATCTCAAGGACACATAACATCAACCCCACCAAGTTAATCTTCTCCTGAATGGCCTTGGTATGTCTTAGGTTGCCCCAACACAACCTTGGAAGACCTGAATGTTTTGTGGATGCTCCAAGTTGTGCTGAGGACCAGGGGCATTTTTGCTGATGATGGTTCTAAGCCGAAAGCACAATGCAACTGAGCTCGAACAACTCAAATATGCCAACAGCTCAGTTTGCGCATTGTTTTGGAACCTCCTGAAGGATCACAGCCCAGCGGAAGTTGTTCACAACTTTGAGCAATGGATGGAAGTTGTGGGTGGTAAGCGCATGCCAGTGGATGCTGATGCAGAGGGTATCAGTCCAACTGGTTCATACCAAGTGTGGGTAGATGGCGCACCGATCACATTCAACAATGCCAATCTGGCACCTCCTACTGCAGTCTTTGCCAAAAATTATGCACGGTGAGTTGGGATCTTTATTAATCACTATTTTCTCATTTGTACAGGCACGTCCATTCAGAAAATCAGCCACACATGTTTGCAGCAGCTTGGACTACCAGTCGCACCCATCCAAGTAGTGATGGTGGTAATTTCTTTCTCGCTGACTATGGCATCCGAATCCAAGCTGCAGCCAATACATTGGTCATCTGGATGCCAAGCCAGAAACATGGGACAAGTCTACAGTGCTTGGATCCTAAAGACCCAGATCCTTCTTTCTGCCAAGCTGGTGCAGCATTCGTGACTTCTCCACGCATCAAGGATGCATGGGAAGAATATGTAGCAGGCAAAATAGTGTCAGAGGCAATAGAGACTTGGATGAGCAGCAATCAGGGTCATGGCGATCTTTGATAACTAAGTAGGCAAATTGATACTGCATTGCAATACATATTCACTTAGCAAAGTTCTTGGCAATCGCAAACACTACAACTGCGAAAACAGGGTGTCCACCCGTTTGATCGGGCAGTAGCACTGTTGGTAGTCGTTCGACACACCTAAAGTGGCAACCGTACATCTGATTGTGATGATCATTGATGCGTCAGGAGTCGTATCATATAGTCCCTAGATGTGATGCGTCCACAAGGTTCAAAATATGCGTTATAAAATCATAAAAACTACTCCAGGGGCATATTCTCGATGCTGTTCTGGAGGGAAATCCAGTTATTTAAAGCATTTTCTGTAAAATCGACTTCATCGCGGGCAAAAGAGTGTGCAGCAAGTGTCAACATCGTGTTTTCCCGATTGTGCAGAACAACACGAAGCTCATACCACATGCTGTTATGAGGTTACAGAAGCAATGACAAGCCACAAGACTGCTCACCACGCCCGGATGAAAACTCTTCGGCTCAGTTGAGCAGCTATCGTCGCTTGATCCTTTTCAAGAAGCCCCACCAGTCGCTCGGCTTCATCTTGCCATCCATCTTTCTGATTAGCTTTGACGGTCTCAAGTTTCTGAGAAGTAGTTTCGACACGCTTTTTCAGACGTTCGACTTGATCGAGAGAAAGGCGGTCATGTCGAATGAAAAGGTCCCGAAGAGCGATATATAGATCACGCTGGGCCTACGACTGTTAAGGATACACAGAAGAAGACTGGTCATACCTTGAGCGCCTCTAGTGTGCCGTCGAAAAGTCCGCGAGTCTGACATGCTCGTCAATACTTGAAAAAGTGAAGCAGAATATCCTACTCGGATTTCGGAAAATTCAGAATATCTTTGCGCATGAGATGCAACCTGTTCGAGTCCTTGCCGCACCCCAGTCGAGAGCTCACAATCATCGCCTCTCCAACATCGCTCGTTGACTTCGATAACAGCCCGTAGCGTGTTCGTTAATCTCGAAAGATCTCCCTGCTCATCGACAAGCGAGTTGAATGATGCGAGGGCGAGCACAGAATCAGCAAGAGAGCGTGAAGACGAGGCGAGGGAAGCAACAGGTATTGTCGGTGAAGAGGGCATAGAGTTGTGAGCCGAAGAAGATGAGTGGGCAAGGAAAGAAGAAGAAGAGATATGAGCGGGCAAGTAGTTGCGCGAAAAGAATGGTGGTACCGCTGCTGCTTCCTTTCTCTTTATGATCCGCTCGGCCAATATACATATCCTTTGCCATTGTTCGATGAGGGGACTGACTTTACCGCGAACGATACTGTGGAACATAAAGAAGCTGGTCGCCGAAGACACGGAACGTACGCGATCTTTTCTTCTAAATCGCTTGGAATGGCCATTTCTTCCACTCTGTCGACGCGCTTACTCACAGATTCTTCGTCTAGTGAGATTGCTGAATGCTTTCGCCATTCATCAAAAGAAGGTTCTGTAAGAAATACAGAGAGTAGCCCGTCGTCCTTGATAATCGGATGGTTGCTGCAAAAATTAAACGGATGGAGATGAAGGGAGAGGCGTACATCACGAAATTCAGACACCTCGCCAGGCCACGCCTACGCTGCTCAATGAAATAATCGTCCGCTGGGGGACGTTGAGTTCAAAGTCAAGTGGGAATGAAACAAGCTCACGGCCAATTCTTTTGGGTGGCAAGGCGGGGAATAGACGGAATGGGTATCTGCGATATAGACAGTCCCATAGAAAAGCAAACTCTGAGTATCGTCTTGTGACTGGAGCACCTCGCTGTAAAGACACTGAGAAGATTCGTGTCGGAAATGGAGAGACGTACGTCAGTCTTGACTTGGTAGACAGTGTACCGATTCAATATGAACCCTTGTTGTCCTAGAGTGGTGACGGTGATGTTTTCCTGTCTCTTCCACCAGTCCTTTGGAAGACCTGAACCAGACAAAGTAGATGAAGCAGCGTTCAGACTGCCGGCAACAGGAACGGTTGTAAAGCGTGTAGATGTGCTCCATGGATCATCAGTAGAGTAGCCTGGAAGCGGAGCACGGACAGTGTTTGTGCTATTTTGACGATAGTTTGGGATAGCAAACGCAGATGGGCCTGTAGGTAGCTGAAGATTGGCAAGATTTAGAGAAGGTTCTGGGAGAGTATTCTGAGAGCTCAGTGCAGCAACTTGCTCCACAGATACGTCTAAATGCAATGAATGCAGTTGAGACCGAGTAGAACGAATTCACCTTTGCCTGACTGGGCCAATGCAACCAAAGCCAAGGCCACGAAAAACTCGAGCTTGGATACGCGGGAGCGAGAGCTGACTAGATTCACGATCTAATGGCCATTTAACCAGCGCGATAATAACAGGAAAGACTCTCACTTTGTCAATAGTGGCCGCTGGGAGAGAGGAAGTTGCGAGCACACGAGACAAAGAGTTGACTGAAGTTTCTCCTGTGTTATCTGGATCTACTGCAGCCAAGGCCTGGTTGTAAACAGAAGGTACGTCTGCATCTGCTATAACTGCCGCGAAGACGGACGAGGACTGAGGCGCTGGTGTTGCCGATGGACTTGGCTGGTTACTCCACGGGTCTAGGCCATCGTAACCGGAAGCTGAGAGAGGATTCTCATCGACAAAGCTGCCGAACCCATTGGAAGATGAACCGACATATCGTTGAGCTGGACGAGGTGCATTGAACATGGTGACCAAATCGATACAAAGTCAGACAACTCGAGTTGCCCAAAATTCGTCCCATTATAGACTGTTGTACAGAGCTACTACAATAAAAGACTAGCGTATAAGTACTCATAGAGAAAACACAACGGGGCAATGTTTGATGCGGATGTTCACGTGGGATGGTAGTAAAGCGCAATCGGCTTGGTTACGCCCTACGTCCTGCACGACGACGAGCGAGAATAATTGTGTCGTCGACGAGATTGAGCCCGGAGAGCAGCCAATGTCATTGCCATCAGCGAAGCGAAACAATAACAGTCATAACACTCACGATCTTTCCCACAACCAGATTCCATTGACCCCTACCTATCAAAATCCTAGATTGGCTCCACATCCACCAACTGTAAAGCCGGCCTCCTTCAGATCATTGCAGTCGGTGTTCAACAGACGGAAGGCACCGTCAATTATCAGCAATCGTTCAGAAGCAAGCTTTACTTCTGCACAATCTCATCCATACGCTCAGATGAACATGGCACCCATGCCAGTAGTCTCCAATCATGCAGGCATGGAGGACGAGGAAGACTGTCCTGTTTGTCTCGAGCCTTTGAGTTTCTCGTTCAGACTTCCAGGCGAAAAACCCCATATTGTTCCAGAGTGCGGCCATGCTCTTCATGAAGCCTGCTTCACTGCCGTATATGGTCCACCCCCCAACCAGTCTCGCTCAACAGTCCCCAGAAAGACAAACCTCGGTGTCTGCGGTGTCTGCAGGCGTCCAATGAAAGTTGGCGATGGCGACGGCGGCAAATCAAACAGCAAGTCTTCTTTACTTCTTTGCATTTCATCTCACTTGCAGCAGAACTTGCAGCTCTCACAGGAATGGGCGACCCAAATGCCCAGGCTCTCTATCCAGGCAGAGATACCCCTACTGCTCGTCAACGAACTCAGTCTGCAACCCAAAAACCTTTTGACCCTAACGAAGACGACCCTCTCGATTATGCAAATTCCATCAAGTCTCGCCCATCAGAGCATTCAAACCAATACATCGTTGCTCCCTCTATTCAGGTCCGCCCAGAGTTCAGCTCACTCACCAGAACAAGTGATCAAAGTCAACCACTCACTTGCATAGTCATCATCGAGTTGCCTGGTAAGAGACCAGCAGGAGTAGTACCAGGTCCTGTCATGGTCGATTCATACAACCGAAACGCAAACAGATCAGACAACTCCTCTCGCCATTCTTCTCCTCGTCCCGAACAGTCTCGTCGCACACAACCCGACGACAATTACCGACCTTCTGACTATCATTCCAATTCGGACCATCATCATCCAGATCCTGATCCAGCAACCCTTTACTCACCCATCATTCAATCTGAATCTAATTCCTCTTTCGCGGCTATAACCGCCGATCTGCGTGCCCGCATCATCGACTGGAAAGGTCATCCTTTATCTGACCTTGGCCCCTTGCAGATGTACGATCTTCTCTCAGTTCGTCGCGATAACCTCGTCCGGGAATTCTATGTCTACCTCTTCAGGGAAGCCCTCATTTGTGTGGTTGAAGAGCGAAAACGCTCCCTCGGTCGTCTCCTCTCCAATGCTTCCAGCGGTTTCTCTGATGGCGCTTCTTCTATTAACGGCGTAAACGGAAATAAGGGTGTTTTGAGGCTCAAGGGTCGCATCTACGTCAGACATATTAAGCATGTCACTGCCAGTAGTGCTGCCGGAGAGATGAGCTTGACTATTGACATGGAAGACGAGCTCGCAAGCTTCATCTTGATATATAAGGATAGGGGTACCATGGATGCCTGGAAGCGAACTATTGAGGCTCTTGTTGGCCTTTTCAACAACTCGCCACCAAATCCCACCGGATATAGTAATCAAGATCAGAATGGTCGTGGCTTGGATGTAGAAGAATTCGGTGGAAGCTCAAAGGCCATGAGAATGTTGAGCGGGGGAACCGCAGCCAGCGGCTCCACCGTGTCCAGCTACGATTCCTTACTCCATGATTCCTCTCGATCAACCAGGTCTTCGTCTACTTCTCATGGAAGTTACCAGCATCCGTCTCAGCGTGCTAATAATACGACCCACAAACTATCTGGGATAGGAGAGGACGACGAGTTGAGCTCGTACGAGTCTCAGTCTAGTCCTGGGCCTCTTGTCACTCCATACACCTCGTCAGGTCCTTCAAACAATCTTGCGCCATTACCTCATCCTCCAACGGACTTGATTCTTGTTATTTCTGTACCACCGCCATCAGCGTCGCCATCAACAGCCCAATTGAAGATTCGTGTGATTAAAACCACGCTCGACTTTCTCATCGCCTCGATGGGTCCCAAAGACAGAATCAGTCTGGTCACATTTGAAGTCGGAATCGGTGGAAAGATTCGCAGAACACCGTTCTTGACTACTGCACGCACCAACAGTCGGCATAGGCTCGAAAGCTTTGTTGAAGGCATCGTCTTTGGCAGAGAGGTCGATGAAAACGGCGAGTACGAGGTGAAAGACGAATTTCTAGTGAGGGGGAACAAGGAGGAAAAAACTGACGTCGTCACGGCCGTAAATCATGGTCTGTCTGCTCTTATACTGATTAGACTCTGCTTGACTGCTGGGTTGATTAGGTCTTGATGTGGTTCTCCAACGTAAAGCGCGTAATCCCATCTCTGGCATGGTTCTCATTTCCGACTCGGCTGAATCCACGCGAAGAGCACAGATGGACCTCGTTCTTGCTCGGGCGGAAGCCGCTAACGTACCCATCCATTCCTTTGGTTATGGCCGCTCGCATGATCCTGCTTCTTTATGGCTCATGTCCAATCATACTTCGGGGACGTACACCTTTGTGAAGGATTGGTATGACCTTCGAGACTGCATCGCTGGCTGTGTGGGTGGAATGATGAGTATTGGATTGCTCAATATGAAACTCTACATGAAGGTGGTTGATGGTGGACGGTTCCGTATTCGCAAAGTCAGTGGCGGTCCAAGTTCCATCCTGGCAAGCGACGGGCAAAATGTTGATGTTGATGTGGGTGAGCTAAGGTATGGCGAGAGGAAGGAGATGCTCATTGAGCTCGAGTTGGACAATACTGATCTGCAACAGAGAGTGCGGGGTCGAAGCGAGATACAGCATAACGGTCATCGTGCTCTGAATGCTACAGATCAGTTTGTCAAGAGCATGGGACTGGATGCACTTGCTATCGATGATCCTCCTGACTTTGCCGATGGCATGTTAGATCGGATGATCGATGAGGTACCTGTCGTTGAAGTAGATGGATCATTCTTCGACCCAGCCGCCTCTAAACAAGTCTCCCGACTTGCTCATCCTGTGTTACTGACTGTTACCCTACTTCCACCATCAGCTAACAATCCACGACCGCCGCCTTCATCAGTATCAGATCCAGTGATCGTCAGACGTAGGATGGAACTTTTGGCGTCTGACATGGTCACTCGTGCGTTAGTGCTGGTTTCTCGTCAGAACTTCCAGCAAGCGCAAAAGATCCTCAGCGAAACGAAGCGAATCTTGCATACCGTACTTCAGACTATCTCACGGTCCCTTCCACCACCTAACAGCAATGGTGGCACAGTGCGGAACAGAAAAGAGATTCTTACTCTCAGTGCCGTCAGAGCTATGCAAGCGATGCTGCAAGATTTACAGATCTTGACGGAGGCTTTGGATGAGAATGTTGAGCTATTTGCGCACGATCAAAGGAATTTCGGTGCCCAGCAGGTACGTCTTCATCAATCAGCTTCAAACGTTTCTCACATTCTTTGCAGGCTATGATCCTGAGAGATCAGAAGAGCTGGACTGGACGAAGTGCCACAGAGCGATTGTTTTGGACAACGGACAATTCGATCGAGCTGGTGTCTCGAAGTACAGATTGGGTTGCAAGGGAATGAAATTCCGGCTTCCTTTCGCATCATCTTGCTCGTTACTTATTCCTTTTATGTATGAACACTCCTTCCTCTCGTGCAGCGCTACACTCCTTTCTTTCTCTGCTTATTTTATCACTCGGGTCACAGGACCAATTTGTCTGGTTTCTCGGTTATTATACTAAAGTGTCGCTCTCTTGCAATAGTTAATTCCTACAAACAGTTGTCAACCGAGTGAGATTTGTCCTCTGCTACATGGATGGCACCGATTCGTGACAAATTTACGATACACTCAAAGGCCATTGTATGCCAGGATGTTGAACTGAAAGGCGACATTACTGTAGGCTCAGGTATGAGACGTAGAACCGGAAGACCAGGTTTGACTATGAAAACAGGTACTATTGTCCATCCCAAAGCCACCATCTTTGCCATTGCTGGGCCCATTGTTATCGGTTCCAATTGTATCATTGAAGAGGCGGCCATTATTGTGAATAGGTCAGTAACTTTCCCTGTACCCATGACGCGTCTTCATACCGTTCAGACGGAAAGAAGTGATGAGAATCGGCGACGACAACCTCTTCGAGATTGGCTGCCGTGAGGACCGTTCATTGTTTCACGCAAATATCTAACGAGTAGCAGGAGTGGAATGTCCTTCGGTTGGTGACTTCAACACAATTTCTACCAAGTCTCGAGTGCATCACACTGTCAGAATTGGCTCATACTGTATAATCGGTGCTGGGTGTTTGATTGTGCCTACTGAGGACGAGGCTCTGGACGACTACACTGTAATTTATGGCCCATCTGCTGAGAGACGGAAGTGGAGTGGTAGAGGCAAGGTTCAAGAGGCAGACCTGAGACGGAAGCACGCAGAATATCTCAAAGAAATGCTGCCCAAGTTTAACCGACAAAGAAGAGGAGAGTAGTTGCTGCCGTGTACTTGGACTTGAAGTTGAAATAAATTCCACGCAAAGTCACGTGGCTCACACGTATCTTCCAAAATGCCCAGTGGGCCCAAACCGCAGTTGCGACAGCGTGTCGTTCCTTCGGCGACCTTTGATTATGATAGAATACAGGAAGATGAACACCACACGGACGTATTCCAGAATCCTGTAACGCTTCCAGTCCATGTCCAACTGTCCAACTGATTCCGAACCATCCCATTAGAGCAGGCGGCATCCTTTAGAAAAGCTGCTCGAAACTACAAATGCCAGCCGCATTGTGTGTGCAGCTCTCACCTTGCTGGCTTTTGTGCTTCGCTTCTACAAGTTGAACCATCCAGACCAAGTCGTGTAAGTATAAGGACGTGTCCATTTTGCGCTTTCTCACCAACTATAGATTCGACGAAGTTCATTTTGGTAAATTTGCTGCTTATTACATCCTCAGAGAGTATTACTTCGACGTCCACCCTCCGTTTGCCAAACTTCTCTTCGCTCTCGCTGGCTGGTTTGTTGGCTTTGATGGCCAATTCAAGTTCGACAATATCGGTGATAGCTACTCGGAGAACCATGTTCCTTATGTTGGAATGCGTGCACTTCCAGCACTCCTTGGCACCCTTACCATTCCCGTCGTTTATCTCATCATGAAGGAGAGCGGATACTCGACAGTGATTGCCGCTTTCTCTGCTGCAATTGTCCTGTTCGGTAAATCATTCATCAACTCCTTCACCACTTCTCAGACCACCCAGATAATGCACATGTAACGCAGTCGCGTCTGATCCTCTTGGATGCTGCTCTGATCTTCTTCATGTCTCTCACTATGTACTCCTACATTCGTTTCCAGAAATATCGCCATTTGTACGTTGCAGGCACATGAAATTGACCCTCTAATCCGTTTCTAGGGAGTTTTCGACCAAGTGGTGGACATGGCTCATTACCACTGGTGTCTTTATGGCCTTTACTTGGGGGGCCAAGGTCAATGGGATCCTTACAGTTGCTGCAATTGGTATTGCAGTTCTCATTGACTTGTGGGACATTCTGGATGTCAAGAAGAATACTATGGTATCTCTGACATCACATTTATTACCGTTGATCTCATTGAGTACAGGAACAATTCTGGAGACACTTCTATGCTAGAGCTATAGGCCTTATCGTCGTGCCCTTGATAGTATATCTCTCCATTTTCTACGTCCACTTTGCTATCTTGATCAAATCGGGGGCCGGCGATACTTTCATGAGCCCTGCCTTCCAAGAGACATTGATGGGAAACGAAATGTTATTGAACAGTCAAGGTCCGTCTTAGAATCGTCTTTATACATTGCTCACAGGGATTGCGCACAGAAATCAGATACTTTGATACAATCACCATACGCCACAAAGACTCCAAAGTATATCTACATTCTCACGTCGAGAGATATCCTTTGAAATACGAGGATGGTCGTATAAGTAGCCAAGGTCTGTTGAATCCTGTCTTTCTGACTAGCCCTCACTCCGGCCCAGGTCAGCAAGTAACGGGGTACCACCACAACGATACCAACAACAGCTGGCAAGTTATACCCACTAAGGCTCTTCCAGAGACTGGCCGTGGACGTATTGTCCGCCATGGTGACCAGATTCAGTTGCTTCATGTCAATACCAAAACCATCCTCCTCACTCATGATGTTGCCTCCCCGCTCATGCCTACCAACCAAGAATTCACTACAGTGCCCAAAGATGATCGTAGCCGATATAACGAGACAGTATTTCAGGTTCTTTTGACGGACGGACATGATGGACAAGCCTTGAAAAGCAAATCAGGATACTTTAGGCTAGTTCACGCGCAAACCAAAGTGTGTTTGTGGACGCACCCGAAGGCACTACCCGATTGGGCTTTCAAGCAGCAGGAGA
Organism: Megacollybia marginata; assembly: GCA_003313965.1. Taxonomy (NCBI): domain Eukaryota; kingdom Fungi; phylum Basidiomycota; class Agaricomycetes; order Agaricales; family Porotheleaceae; genus Megacollybia; species Megacollybia marginata. The sequence continues at coordinate 22,687 of QLOY01001280.1, forward strand.
TCAACGGAAACAAGAATCCCACAGAAAAAACTGCCGTATGGTACGTCAATGATATTGTGGAGGACGAAAGTCAGTCTTCCAGTGCTTTCTCAACCATACTCTAATCGTACCTAGCCGGCGAAGCTTTTAAAAACCGCACGGGTGATTTAGCGCCAAAACAGCCCAAATCGATGAACTTTTTTAACAAGTTTGCTGAGCTACAGCTCTTAATGTTGCAGCACAATGCTGGCCTCACAGCTGATCATCCCTATGCGAGTAACCCAATCAACTGGCCATTCTTGCTGAGCGGTATCAGTTTTTGGACTGGTAATGCAGAACAGAAGCAAATCTACCTCATCGGTAACATCATTGGATGGTGGACGTGTGTAATCGCTTTATCCATTTTTGTTGGAATCCTTGGTGCGGACTTATTGGCTAGACGCCGAGAATATAACCCCATTCCTGATCGTAAGTTGCTGGTTTTATGATCAGTTCTTGAAGCTCACCGGTGTCTTAGCTGTTCGCAATCGGTTATGGAATTCGGCCGGTTTCTTCTTATTGTTCTGGGGCGTCCATTACGCACCGTTTTTCCTGATGAGTCGCCAGCTCTTCATACACCACTACCTCCCGTCACATCTTGCGTCCGCCATGATAGCCGGTGCGGTGTTAAACTTCGTTCTATCAGAAACAATCAACTATCCTGTTTCCGTCCGCGGCCCTAAGACCAAGGCTAAGCCATCCCAGTACTCTGATATAGGGATCAAGGGGCCTATCATTTTCGTCATTTATTCTCTGCTCATGCTCATGATGTATGTTTACATTGCACCACTGACATACGGTACACCGGGGTAAGCATCATCACGGACTCGCTGAAAGTTTGTTTACACCTGATTAGACTGGATGGAGAACAGGTGAACAGCAAGAGACTGTTATCATCTTGGACTCTGCATTTCGCAGCGAAAAAGACCGCAGAGGTGTCGGTGTAGACTGTCGTTGCCCATGAGTTGTATATACAGCTTTCCGTTATATTTCACTTTCAGGCTGGCCAGGGACTCGGATGGGCGCAATATAATATAATCTCAGAGAGAAGCAATTATGTAGTGCCATCGGGATGTTTTAAAGGCTAGTGTCTGTAATTGCATTCAGCCGTTGCAGCGCGCACAGAGCCATCGTTAGACCAATTGCTGCAACCACTAGTCCTCGGCGCTGAGCTGCTTATAAAAAACCGACAAGCTCTTAGCATGGTTTGATCGGCTTGTGATGGTCATCAATTGAAAAGTTGATGCTTGCTTCGGCTTGACCATAGAAGTTTGCACCTGTTCTTGTAAGCAACCAACAATCGATAGCGAGTAAGATGGTCCAGGCCAAGGAGGGTAGCAACAAGACCGGGAAGGTTGGAAGGAAGTGTATATACATACACGGCGATTCCTGCGCACGGATGCCCTGAAACCTCCTGAAACATGTCAAACCATTAGCCTGATATACTACTCGGATCAACCGCAACAGATTGTTACGTACTCGATTTGAAACATGGAATTTTTCGACAGTGAATCGCCCGCTGGTCACGGCGTCGCCCGCCTCGCTATTAGAATGCATAGAACAGCTTCAAGAGACACAGATAAGAGGATCATGAGGAAAGGGTGCATAGATACTGTGCACAGCCTGATGACGATCGGCAAAAACCTGTGTTGAAACACCAGAAAACGCGCCAACAGATAATCCGGTTACCACGCTGAGAACTAATCATGTGGTTTTCAAGTTATATAAGGGCGGCCAAGACTTGTTCATCTGTGCCGGATTACACCGCCATCTTTAGCTCTAAGCTCACGTTCCACTTCATCCTCAACGAACTCGCCGGCTGGACCTGTGTCAACAATGTCTTCCTCACGCAAAAACAAGCCTCTTCCCAAGTTTGCTATTGGTACAATCAACATTTCATTCTCTTCGTCTTTTTAAACGATTGCAGGCGATGACTACCAACTTCTTCATGCCATTGGAGAAGGTGCATATGGAACAGTAGCTGCTGCTCTCCACAAACCCAGTGGACGACAGGTTGCTATCAAGAAAATCCTCCCTTTTGATCACACGCTCTTCGTATGTCCCGCACTTTGCGACTTTGATCTGTTCTCATCCTTATCCTCAGGCCCTGCGCACTCTGCGAGAACTGAAGCTGCTGAAATTCTTCTCCGAGACATGCATCAACGAGAACGTAGGCGGTCCTTCTGACCTGGCTTGATTCCCATCTGAATCAATTAGATCATCTCCATCTTGGATATCATCAAGCCAACTTCTCTGGATTCATTCAAGGAAATCTACTGTATGTGGTGGTTCTTACCATTTTTGGCGCTTACCTACCTTGTCAGTCATCCAGGAATTGATGCAGACCGATTTGCATCGAGTGATTCGGACACAACACCTTACTGATGATCATTGCCAGGTACTTGAGATTTCATCTACATCATTCTTGGTTTATCTCTACCGCAGTACTTCGTTTACCAAACACTCCGTGCACTCAAATCCATTCATAGTGCTGATATTGTCCACCGCGATTTAAAGCCAGCCAACCTCCTCCTCAATGCAAACTGTGACCTCAAAGTTTGCGATTTCGGTTTGGCCAGGAGTGTCAAAACTAGTACCGTCGTTCCAGGAAAGGAACAAGGCATGATGACCGAGTATGTCGCTACTCGTTGGTATCGTGCACCCGAAATCATGTTGTCTTTCAAAATGTACACCAAGGTATACTATTTATTCACGTCCCTTTTCCTCCCTTATCTTTGAACAGGCTATAGATATCTGGGCCGTTGGCTGCATTCTTGCCGAGCTGCTTACAGGTCGCCCTCTGTTCCCAGGACGCGACTACAGTCACCAGCTTGACTTGATCCTCGATGTTATTGGTAATTAACTTCCTTATGCATTGGTATCAACTAATTTTCTGTAGGAACACCCAGTCTCGACGAGTTCTATGCTATCACTTCCCGACGCTCGCGCGATTACATCCGTGCGCTGCCGATTAGGAAGCGAAGACCATTTCCAACTCTTTTCCCACATGCCTCGAAAGAGGCAATCGACTTCCTGTCCAGAACGCTCACTTTCGACCCGAAGAAGCGTATGACTGTCGATGAGGCCCTTGAGCATCCTTACCTGACTGCTTACCATGACCCCGAGGATGAGCCTGTCGTCACACCTTTGAGTCCAGAGTATTTCGAATTTGACAGTGCGTATTCTATTCTACGCCCATCCTTTGTGTCTCATCATCGCTGTCAGTGCATAAGGATGACCTAACCAAAGACCAACTCAAGGAATTGCTTTATGAAGAAGTCATGTCTTTCAAATCTTCAATCTAAATGAATCCCTCCTTATGTTAGTCGAACGTGAAACTTGGTCGGCGTATTGGCTTCTTAATTAATTAAAACTCTCGTTTTGCACAATTACTCCGCATTTGTTTATTTATTACTGCATCGTCGTCGCATCATGATTTGTAGCATTGGAAGCCTTTGATGTCCTCGGTTCCGGTCTCTGGTTTTGCGATCGGTTTTTACACAGAGGTGGATTGTTGGGAACCACCAGAACTGAGTAACAGTCTGAGTTGAACTGGTTCTGAAAGCACAAAATTATGTTATAGAGCAGTTTTTTGAACCAGAGTCAGAATTGAGAGTAGAACCACCTATATTCATTAGTAGTGGTCACAGTTCTAGTGATTGGTTTTGCAATTGGTTTTTCCAGATCATTGATTGTGATTGCCACTAGTCATATCATCAAGTTGAATAAGTTACACTACAAATCATAGGCGGAGACTTGATCAATAGTAAGTATTAAGACCATCACTTTGAGATGGTCTTAGAGAATGCAAATTCATGGCGGTCTGGGAGAGTGCAATTGGATCGCTGAGTGAGCTCATGATTTGATGAGATGGCATCACCATAGCCTGAGTGATCTCCTCTGGCAGGTGGAATCCTCCTTGGAACCAGAGCTGGGGGTCACCACTGGCAATCTGAGCAGTTTCAAAGTTCTGAAAACAAACTATGTCTGCTGACCCAGCACCGTGTCTGTTTGGAGTGCCAAGCAGAATTACGCCACCACTTCCACCAACCACAGATGCCTGAGTGTCCACATGCCAGAGGAGAGAACGGTGAACTGCATTTTGTTCCCAGTGATATTCTTGGGCCATGATAGCAGCATGGCAAAAGTCTTGCTCCATAACACGGCCACTATAAGCACCTGCCAGAGCTTCATAAACTGAAATTTGATAAGTCATTAAGCAAATAAAAAATCAGAAAAAAATACATTTTGACCATCTAAGGTCATCTTTTGGTGTGCCCAAAGGAGGTTCACCAGGAGGCTGTCCCTCTACAAGATGAGGTGCAACCAGGTAGATAGGCTGTTTTGGGCATAAGAGGACTGTAGCCCAGTCAGCGAAACCTGTTATTGGAGGAATGAGAGATGGATATAGTAATCTGGGAAGATTGTGTCCATCTTCTGCAGTAATCAGAGACAGGTCATGGTTGTACCTGTATGGGTATCCAATTACTGAGGAAGGAGAATCATAAGTTTTTGTGATTCTTCCAATCTGCAAGGTGGTTATTAGGTGTCTGTACAGCAGACGGCAGAAAAACACTGACAATAACATGCCCACCAGACTGTGGTCCATAAAGTCTGTATACAAGGGTTCCCACTGAGGTAACAGTAGCACCCACATGTTGGGCAACCCTTTGAAGCCAGTTTGTGTTGGCACCAACTTGAAACACCTGTAGGAAATTGACCAGTTTTGAGAATGGCCTTGAGATGTAAGTGGAGGGAAATTCAACATATGAGTGTGTTGTTGTGGTAATAACCTCGGTGCCATATCTCAACTGGAGCTGAGCTCTGACAGAGCCTGCACCTTGTGGTGGACTTGTGTGTCTGGCTGTTGCCATGGCAAGGCTCGGTGGATGTGTTGGTCTGTATGTGACAGGCTCGAATTGGTATGGATGACGGCCAACTTTGTAAGAGGATATTTATTTTTGGGAGAGGACGGGATGTTGGTTGGTTGGTAAAGAATGGAAATAGCACCACAAAGGTACAGTCTGATACCAACCGACCCTGGAAATAGGTCCTTAATTTTGGCCAGTTCATCCGGCAGGAGAACATGTCTGCAAGATATGGTTGACAGATGTTCTTTAGGAGACCTTGACAGCGGGACTAAAGGATCCACATAGCCCACATGGGCAATTGATCTGGGTGGAGATGTTGAAGGTACGAATGGGTATACTGTTGCACCTGCAATGTGGAGAGGCAGGTCATCTGGAATCCTGCCATACAAAACAGTGACCCAACCCATGGCATCTGTTTCAACATCATACTGTAAATAGACAATATTGATCTGGCTGAGAGCAGGGTGCCAGCTGCGGATCAGTGTTGCAAGCAAATGTTCTGCTTCATTCATTGTAACTGTAGATTTCAAAGCAGCATGTAAGGCATCTTGCTGTGAGCCATGACTTAAATCTACATTGTAGGTTAGCAAACTCACAACCCTTTGAAACAGAAAGGGAACCTTGGTTTATTAAAACCCAATCGGAATGACGACCAAGGGTTGTTACCCTTCCAGGCATGCTTGCAGTGAGCTAAGAAAATGATATGTTGATAAGCAAGAGCTTGAGATGGACTCCTTCACCTTGAGGGACTTCTGCTTACACCCTGGACTGCAATCAGTCAAACTGAAAGACTACATGCTAGAATAATGTGTATCCACATGACTGGAGCACTTAGACTGTACCATTGGTTACTACCATGGCAGCAGTCAGTTGCTGCCGTATGCTGCCTTGCTGATCTGAAGCCTTCTCCTGAGTTCACCAAGTGTGGTCATATCATGGACCCAACGAGGACGAAAATCCCTGTCTTTGCTTTATTTCTGCCCTCTTCTCGTCTGCGTTACTCTACCCAGCCCCTTCCATGTCCACGTCCATGAACTATGGTGAAGGTCTCAATCTCAATGTGTTCAATGATTTTAGCATTGTGCATCCCACAATCAAACTGCTCCTCGATAAACTCCTCAATGCTCCCGAGATGACGATGACTTCTGTACCTCAAGACGTTGTAATGTCTCCCCGACTCTTCTTCCTCTGCAGAATCTGGCTCAAACTACAGTGATGACAAAGGAAACGACAACGATTTAATCTCAACCAGTACACTTGGCACTGTTCCTCCCATCTGTCTTCCCAAAAGCACCAAAAAGTCCACACCTACTTCCTTGCATGGTGGTTCTGCTAAACGCTCAGCAACACCCACTCGAACATCATCCCGTCCGGCGCTTTCCCTCCAAACTCAGCTTCTAGCAGCAAAACCAACCAGTCTGGGTGCAACTCCCACTCGTGTTGGGTATTCCTATCCTATCCTATCCTGAATGTTAACAACAACAACAACAACAACAACAACTGAATTGGGACTAGTGTAACACCTACTGCGAATCTGGGTTCTTCTGCTGCTGCTGCTAATGGAGGTTCTGCTCCTCCAGGTGGTGTTAAAGCAGAATGTATCAATTGTGGGGCCACACATACTCCGCTTTGGAGGAGAGGGTTGAACGACGAGTTGAATTGTAATGTGTGTGGGTTGTATTGTAAACTGGTCAGTTTTCTCTCTCTCTCTGTTCTTGTTTGGGTATTTACGAAGGTATTCAGCATAAACGTCCTTGACCAAAGAGTATGTGGAACACACAAACAGAGCGTATGGAGGCATAACTGGGAATAGTACCCCTCGTCAAGCTCCAATTGAGGTTGCAGTGCAGTGTTATAACTGTCAGACGACTACTCTGCTTTGGAGGAAGGATGATGATGGTAGGACAGTTTGCAATGCATATGTTTTTTCCTTCTCTTTTCTTATCCATCTCACTAATGCGTCTATAGGTGTGGGTTATACTACAAACTCCATGGTTCTGCACGTCCCATCTCAATGACATTGGATATCATTCAGAAACGCTCTCGTCACAAAGTTTGGTGACAGGGAACCTCACCATGAAGACGTGAGGGAGCTGACTACGCTGCTACTAAAAGCTAAAAAGAGAAGAAGGAACCGATCACAGGCTGGCGGAGGCGAACTAAAGCTCTACACTCTACACCACACACCAAAACCACAACAATTCCTAACACTCTTTTTAAGATGCCTTAGAACACCACCCAAGCACTTCTTCGTTTATTTTATTTCCCTTGAGTTCGTTTGGCTCACGAAATGCACACCTGCGAATCCGCGGACAACGATCAAAACTTTGACTAGCAAAATGTGAACGAGAGTGATACCAGATGTACTGGTGTGAAGACCGAAGTCTCGCAGGTCGACTATAAGTCGGGGTATTTCCTAATAAGGAAAGAGAGGGGCATCCTAGAACAGCGGACTAAAATGCCTCACCACGATGACAGGCAGGACAGCGGCCTCGCGGATATGTGAGATTCTGGCTACGATGAGTGACCTAGGGGAGATCCTTCCTCAATTAGGACAAGACTCCACGGACGCTCTAGCTGACTGAAACTGTTGTATGTGAGAGTGCTAGGTATTACTACCTGCTAAGTACACGAAGGCTGCCTGCCTGTATTCTATTGTGCTATACCGCTACTCCACGAGCCTTTTATACCTTTCCTCCTACTCCAGAAACTTCCAATCACCTGACTTCGGCACTAGCATACATCTACCCTTCTACTAATCCTGATCTCGTTTCCTCCTGCCGAAGTAGCTGCTGTGCTGCGGAAAGTGATGTCACCTATTCCGGCTTACGTGTCCTCGCAGGTCCGCAAGTAAGTCCTATTTGAATATGTCACAATGACGATCCTCCGCGGTCTCGTCATATCGCAGTCACGTGGGTGATCCCATAACGTCAACTCGGCTAGACCTTGTAGTACTTAGTTACCAAGTAGGCTACAATCAGTCCTTTGTCTCAATGTAGTTAACTATCACTTGTTAACGTCAGGCGTCCTCCTAGCTGCTGCTAGAGGAACCAGTCCTTGCTTTAGCCAGTTTAGCTCAGCTCCACACTTCCGTGAGTCCGCGGGCCAGCGATCCCAGTAAGGTAGACATGACTTTGAACTAGACCGTTGCTACTGCCTGTTTGTAGTTTATAAAATGTTCTATAAAAGGGGCGCAGGTGAATCTAGATGGCTGGGTACGATAGCAAAGGCTTCCAGGCCCTATTTATCCTCCTCAACCTGGTTTGTGACTCTCCGTGGGCTCGCAGGACCTGGTTGCCAGGCGATAAACCTTCAGGGAGTCTTTCCCTAGTTTCAAGGTTACTATTGCGAAATTGTAAGATTTCAGGCTTGGTCACTTTTAAGTCTTATCATCTCCCCCTTACTAAAAATCAACTGTCCCCAGTCTCAACATGCCTCTTACTTGCTTAACATGTGCGGGGTACCTTTATTAGAACCCCTAAGGTACACATTCCGCGTACCCTAGGATCCGCGAGCTTCCTGGGACCGGCGTTACTACTTTTAGTAACTGCTCGATGGATGCCGGTTGCTCGGCATCGCTACCTACCAGCTGACAGCTGCCGGATTAGCTTCCGTGACTAATTAAGGGTCATGTCGCGTCGCGTCGCCCCTATCCACTGCCTCCATCCATATCCTTCTTCCTCATATTCTACCAGTGAGCGGAGTTGGCTCATTGTTTTCCCTTTTTAGATTAAACCTTATTGCCGAGTATTTAAAGACTCTGACAAGTTTGGTTTTGTTTATTTCAAACTTCAACCACTACTTCGACACTCCCGTCGTAGTGGTCTCTGCTTTTTCCTGCTTACTCAATGCCTCGTTCTTCAACGCGTGCTCCTTCAGTGAGTCTCTGCATTACTTGACTACCATGTTATTGACTTTGGCTCTCTTTCTCGGATAGGTCGCCACCACCATCCTTGATGATCCCTACGAGACCTACCGTCTCTTCGTGGAACAATTCTCTTTTGCTTTCGCTGAAGGGAGTTTTGAAGACGCGACCGATTGGAACCTTAAGAGGTTTGGTCGCGAACTAACGACTATCCGGGTGAGTTGTTTACTACCCATTTTCTTATCACAGCTGACTTCCTGGATAGGCCCTTGAACCCCTCAACGCCGACTCCCAAGGTCTACACTTCGACTTTCTGGGAGCCATCGCTGCCCATCTGGCTAATTTCCCCAAGGTCTCTGTTCTTAAGGGTGATCACTGGGACTGGCGCCTTCATACTTGTCACGTGGGTGCCGTCTCTCCCCTTTTATTTTTCCTCTCACATTCTCTTTCTTATAGTCTAACTGGGATCCTTACACTGACAGTTTTCCTGACGGCAGTTCTGCCACACCGCCGCCCGTACCAGCCCGGACCGCTTCCCTGGAAGCGCCTCGTCAAATCCGTGCCGTGCACCCCGCGAATACCAAACCTCGACACCCAGTTGTGCCTGAGGTCGTTATCTCGTTATCGGCTTCTTCCCGCGGCAAGGCTGCCCCTAAAGGTCCGCCTAGCCTTCCTCCGAAGCTTTGCAATAACCTGTCCTTAGTTCCCACTACCGGTACTCCTCACGTTGCCAAGCGGCTTCGTGACAACAGTCCGGTAAGTCCCTTTTTCCTTTCTTTTTAATCTTCATTCATTTTCTTTTCTGTTTAGACTGCTGATGACGAAGATGTCGACGCGCCTGCACCTTCTAAAAAGCCGAAGACTGCAGGTTCCCGCCCTTCTCGCAAAACCGCTGGAAAGGCCAAGAAGGGAGACAAGTCCTACCACGGTGAGCTCGCTTTCTTTTCCTTTCTTATTTCTTTTACTGATTTTAGCTTCTTCAGAGGATGAAGACACTGACGTTCAACAGAAGGCTGCAAAGGTGATAGCCCCTCCACCGCCGCCTTCTCCTCAAGTCGATCCTCAACTCTTGCCTTCCCTCCATCATCTTTCATTCTGGACGGGGTTCAGTATGTCCTGGTGGACGGCGCTGGTCGTCCTATACGTCTTTAATTTATCTATGATTTCTTCCCCTCATCCTTTCCTCCTCAGATCGACGGTACTAAGCCCAAGGGTCGAGGTCAATTCAACCACGGCAAGCCCGACTTCGCTGGCTCGTGAAAGTTCCCTGACGACCTCCCTGGTCTCGTCAAAGTTACCACTGCGGATGCTCGTCGTTTGCTTAACCTCCGCAGGGTGAGTATTAATTCTCTGTTCTAAATTTTCTAACTCCTTGCGGGTCTACAGCCTCTCGAGCACCAGATGCTGTAGCATCTATGCATAAATTACTGACAGCTTTCCAAAGAGGTTTTGAATAGATTCTGGACAGCTAACATATGCATAGCCTGGCAGAATATGGCAGAGCCACGGCACGATATGGCAAACACGGCATGAATTGATTTATTTAAATTATATAATATAAAACCTATGCATAGATTGTGGACAGACTACCAGCCCTATACAGTACTATGTATAGGACGATAGATGCTATATATATATTACCCGATATAGTATGCTTATGCATAGGTCACATGATCATATACCATAAGTAGAAAAGGCACTAGAAGCCTATATAATACTACATATAGGACAATAATAGGCCTGCAATGCTATATATATTACCCGATATAGTATGCTTATGCATAGGTCACATGATCATATACCATAAGAAGAAAAGGCACTACCAGCCTATATAATACTAGATATGGGCCTGCAATGCTATATATATATTACCATATATAGTAAGCTTCATGATCTTATACTATAAGTAGAGCAGGCTTAAATATATGCATTTGAGAGCTGGTAACTGATATAAATATAGTGTCTATGTATAAGAATTAGGTAGATCACATGATCTGATTACAGCAAGCTATTTTTAGCTAGAGTAAA